>JAQIXN010000645.1:0-32009 GCA_034698145.1 Proisotoma minuta
GCAAATCAAAATCGGTCCACTAGGTAGGTCAAAATAAATTCTCAAAGTGAAGCGATTCACTAATTTGCCAACCTGTATAATTATTTGGAGCTGGGGCCATCCACTGGAGCGGGGCCGTGGAGAATGCTGCGAAGGGAAATTCCCTAGTTGCGTACGAATAGAGATGATTTCTAAAGAGTGTGACATGAAAAGAGACGCACGACTTTAATTATCGTCGTGTCGTGACTTGCCCTTTAGGGAATAGGCGTTGTCCCTTGTCCATCTGAGCACGATAAGCAACTGTCCGACTTATTAATCCCCTCATTTTTTAAAACATCTCACTTAATCAACTCCATAAAAAGACATACCTGGTGTAAATGACACTAAGCCCTAATTTTTTAAGCATTCTCTGTTTTACAGTACTGTAATCTCACAATATCAAAGTATAGATTGTGAAAAATGATAGCGCAACAATTCCTCTCATTGTTAGATGCAACAAATAGCGGATGCAAAGGGACTCACTCACTGACTGACCATTCAATAATGGGACAAAATTGATTGTTGGCTTAAACTGAAGTGGACAATGCTGTCCAACTGTGAGTGAAATAGTGGAAGGAGCCGCCCAACAATGATCCCATTCAGTGCCTCAAATAATTGTTATCATAAACTCCTCGTTTGCATCTTGACAACAATTCATTATCAGGGTCAATTAACAACATTTAAAAGGAGCATCCACTCTACTTTTGACTTTTGAATTTATAAATAGAGCTGACCGGAGAGTGAGTTGACTAATATGCAGATCCCGGCCGTTTTTTGTCCGAGAAAGGGTGACTCTTCTTTCTTTAGTGGATTTTTTGCTTATGACCATCCGACTCTCATCTAAATTTAGCCTCAGCTTCCGTCCAAGCCAAGCACCCGGGTTAGTTATATAGTTAGTTAGCTGTTCTACCCCAAATGGAAATCCAGTCCACTTTTTACTACCAACAACATTTTTTCTCACTTGGAATTCTACAATCACCAAGATGCATTGCAATGCAGTATAGCGTCTTCTTCGTCTTTGCCCTCTCTGCTAAGAATAGCGGAATAAAAATATCCAAAGGAAAGGAAATCTATCCTCCACTCTACAAAACCTTATTTCGCTTCAAAATTGATAAAATCTGTAAAAAAAAAAGTATCGAATTCGTAAAATAAAGGATGGTGAAAAACTTGAGCCGGTTCTTTTTTCCTTTGGGTCTAAAATTGGCGTCCGTCTTTGGTTGTCCCGTATAAATAATTTGGGATTTTTGTGAAGGGATAAAAGAAGGGAGATGGATGGAAGTAATGACCATTGTGAGAGATTAAATTTCATGATGATCATGAAAGGGATTGTTGGGTAAGGTCGAACAAAAAATTTAAAATCTTAGTTAAAAAATGACCATGTCCAACTTATATGGCCCCCAAATTCCCAATTGATCCAAATCTCTCCAGATGCATCCATCAGAGTCGGATGGAGTTGGTTATTTGGTATCTCTGGGTCAGAACCCTTAAAGGCCACAAAAAACTTGGCAACCTTTTTTAGCTGGTACCTGGACGTGTGGGATTAATGATATGGAATGGTCATGCACGAAATCTCCTTTTATTGCCTCTCAGCCCTTGTCCATCCAATCCAAGGGACCAAATTCCCTTTCATCTACCATCATTTTTTGCCCCTACCAACATACAAGTACTCAACTTAAAATATCCTTCTTATCACCATCTCCAACTAAACAATTGCACAGGACCATTTAAAGCTATAAAATTAAAAAATCAAAGCCCATTTTAAATACAAAAAAAATAATAAAATAAACGGCTTGAGTGATTGTAAACTAATGCAAAATCAGATTCATGACGAAGAAACCAAAAGTTGAGAACCTAAAAGATGAAGGATGTGTGCCTAAATTTACAGTTTGTTTGACAAGCACAACCGAGAAAGTTTGTGTAGCGTGGAAGATATTTACATGCATAGGCATTTAAGAAGGAATGAGAGCTGGAGGCCCTTAAGTCCAAGGGCAAGGGCGACCCTGACCACCACCACTATCCTCTCACTTTCTATTTCAAGTCTCAATCCTGTTTTTTATGCCCTTGATCTTGAGCATGCATGTCCATCCATCTGGAGTGACTTAATGCTTTGAGGCTTTTCTTGGATCAATTAAGGAGTGGACTAATTAAAAGGTTGAAATTGGATGAATATATATATAGTTATGAGAGGATGGTGCAATGGGTGCATGTTCGGTTTTTTCGGAGTGGTCTTGGAGTGGAGCCAGATGGCCAAAACCAAAATTTGGAAAACACGATACGTAACACACATCATATGTAGTGATGATAATAAAGCAAGTATGTAACAGTTGGTGGATAGATTCAACCCTTTGACCATCCACCAAAAAGAGCCTCAAGGGTCTCCTGCCCTTCACCTGCGCATCTCAACACAGAGGCCCTTGAGGAAGGTCTTGCTTTTAAACTTCTTATTTGACAATTTTTAACTGAAAATATTTACAAATCAAAGAAAGTCATTGTATGTTCCAAATCTGGTTCTCAAGATGTAGGCAGGACCTCTGAATTTTTATGCTATATATGAACTCCAAATTTGGAAACCGCATAAAGAAGAAAGGGTTAAGAAGAAAATGAGTCCTTGGGCCGTAATTGTTTTCCGGTGGTGGTGGTGGTAAAGATTTCTGAATTTGACTAACGGACTTTTGATTAGGTCGGATGTGGAAAAGATCAAATAAAAGATGTGTAGGCCGGAAATGAACTGTTTGCTGGAATTCCGTCGTCTTCCTCCCTTTCAGCAGCCCCATTAAACACTGACCCATGATGGTCATAAAAATGAAGAACATTTTAATCCGTCTGAACTTGACATGCAAGATTTCTTTGCCGTTCTTTCTTTCTTTATTGGTAATCGGAAGTCGGACTGCTTTTTTTACCTCAACAACTACTAACAATAATAATACATAATAACAAGCACATTTATAAACGAGTCACAGGGCAATTAATGTGCTCACTTGACTTGTCTTGCTTGGTACCGTTCTCTCATTGAGCCCTATTATCATCATCATCAACAACAACTTTGTCATTCTAAACCTTGTTACTGAACGTGCTCAAATGAGTAAATATAAATCTTGCGGAGAATAATCTAATTTACTTCGGTTGTGGAAAAATGCCTATTAAATTTAATTGCCTTAAACATGACAATCAGGAGCAGAGTGACCACCAGACAGACGTCTCAATCTAATGAAAAATCCCCGATTTCTCACGTCTCCCCTTTTAAATTATTTAGGCTAAATAAAAGTGCTTGTTTATGATCACATTTCACTGTATAAATATATATTTTTTATCTATGCATCATCCAGCTAATGGGACAAAGGACGAGTCACCAGAATTTTTAATTTTTTGGTGACGGGTGGAAATGATTTGAATATAGCAAATTCTGTTTCCCCTGTTTCTTTAGCCAGGGGAAGTGGCAGTGGTCGTTAAAAGGCAATTAGCTCCAAAAACCAGAGACAGACAGGGATTCCCTTCTTGGCGAAATTGATATCCACGGCCACACTTGCTGGACAAATGTTCGTTTTTTAACATCCCCACAAAACAAGGCTACCACATTTTGTTAGCAAAGAATGTATATACTTATGTATGTAGAATTTGATCAAAAGGCTTTTCAAAAATAAACAGGAGCTATTTATATGCAACTCTTCAGCAGACTAATTAATTCCAGACCAGACACCAAACTAAAACACTCCAATACAGAATGTGTATCCTATTTTATAAGTATAGATTCAGTCACATTTTAAGAACAATAGGTATTCCAATATCAGTAAATATAAATATCCAATAACCTCACACGATGCCATAATGGAAAACCTGCAGCCTCAGCTTGTTAATACAAATCATTTGTGATCAATTTTTAATGCTACTCATTTCCCTATTTATATATATGTAAGTAAACAAGTGAGGAAATTTGTGAATTAAAGCATTTTTCCACTTTTAAAGCACTTCTTTTTAAAATGTGGGAAATAAGACGGACTGGCGGAAGAAGGATCTTGAACTAATCAGAATTCACTGATGCATCTCATGTAGGACATGCCTTTGACATCACACCCAACTCGTAAAAATGAAATATATGCACTGCGGAAACTTTCTTAAAGGGAAAAGTAGCAGGACCTTTCCGAATTGACAGGAATTAAGAAAAGGTGAGAAAACATTTTGGAATGTTATTTTTTCCTCGAGTAATTAGCAGTTGAGGGAAGTTGAGATGACCTTTTCCACTGGTCTAAAACAATAGTAAAGTTTGGGCGATAATTAGGGACTCAAGAAAGAAGGAAATTAGTAGGAAATGTCAAACTTTGTGCTGCCCATCTTCAATTTACACTTGCCAATGTGAAATGTCGCATAGTTGTACAAAAAGTTGTTGATGTTTCTCCTCGTGATTGAAGGGAAGGTGAGGAGAGAATTGGCGAGGTAATGATATAATAATAAAGATTTTTTAGGGGATCCCGTTAACTGTTCTTCCATTGGGTGGCTTGCATCGTTTTGGGCTGTCGGCATTTGTTGTGGATTGGAGAGTGTTTGCCGAAAGTGGCAATAAAAGCCTGTTTGCGCATCAGATTATATTGGATTTGGTCTGGTTAGCCAACATTAGCGTCCTTTATGGACAACCAACGCTCCTTTGTTTTCTCCCGTTGACCATCAACATTGGGATTAAATTACTGTCCTCCCTGCACTTTTTTTATGACGCAACCAAAATATTTTTGGGACCCAAAAAAGAGGCAGAAATATTTACTCAGCCAGTTATCACAGTTGACAATCGGTGGGACTTGAGTTGATTAACATCAGGAGAATGATTAGACAAAATTCAAGGGTTCTCTCTCTCATCCTCTTGTTTGTTCCAAGGGTCAGCTTTTTTTAGGGATGGGATGAAACCATGACGAATTGTCCAGACGAGGGATTGTCCACCACTATCAGTCACTGCCGTTGTGGTCACTTGCGGAGCTCAAGGGCCACTCATGATGGATGGATAGGCCGAGAGAGAGCCTTGACCATTGTTCACACAATATGCGTAATGTTACCTAGGTACCTGGTAATTTTTTCCCTTCGTCCTTTGTCGTTTTGGGGTCCATTCATCATAAACTTTTGAAGGGTCGCTTATTATTATTTATTGTTGTTCAAAACGGCGGATGGATACTAATCCAACAGATTCGACCACATCTGAGAGTCTCAACTTTTGCATGGAAAATATTAAATAATATATATATATATATTGCCCCTTCCTCATCCAATAAAAAAACTTCCGTTTTTAAAGGCCACAAGACGAGATTTTGATAATTACTTATGAGCAAAAAAAATAGAAGAATGGTTCATTGAATGAACTGTTGACGTGGGCTATCAAAATAAGCGTCTTTTACCAATCCCCATGGAGTTTTTGCGGTGGGTAAAATAAGTGATTGGGGTCCGTTATTTAAGGGCAAGGGACGTTGAGTATCCAGTTCATTTTTACAAAGGATCGAGATGTCCATTACATAATCCGGTGGAAGAAGAAAAGGGAAGAAAGTCCAATTTAAGCGAAATGGTTTTTTCTTGAGTAAAAAACGTTTGGTAGGGGAGATCTCCAAGTGGACTGTTGAAGGGAGTAAAAAACTTCAAATGTGGCTTAAAAAAGCCTGGGAAAGGGCCAAGGAGCAGATGCCATATGGACACAAACGAAACATCCTTTCACAAATTGCTTGAGAAAGAATAATCCAAGTCCCCAACCACCACCAAACTCAAGATGAAACTCTTTTTTAGCCACCCTTAAAAAAGCTCCATCCAGTCGGAGTAAAAATAGCCGCACTCCCCAAGGTAAACAGTGTTGAACTTTGACCAAAGGAAAGCGATTTCCTATAGCCATTGGATCCTCCTGAGTGCTATTTGCTAAAAAGGAGAAATCAATAGTGGTACGAGAAAGAAGTTATTGCGCAAAAACGGGGAAATCGGACGAGGTCGGTCCAAATGGGTTGTCCTCCGTCCAGTGGTCTCTCCACTGGTCAGCACCTGACCACTCTGACCACTCCCATCCCACACATCTACATACATCCGTCCACATTAATCCTATCAAATCTCACCCCGCTTTGAATTCTGCCAACTCCGGGCATTTACCCGGATCCCTCTTTATACGCACTCTTCTTCTTCTTCTCCAGAGGACACATCTTCAGCCCCACATTAATTAATGGAGCTACAAAGTTAGTTTCCCAAAAGTTGAGCAATATTTGATGCGTCTTATCAGATTAAAAGTTTCTGCTCTCCTACATGCATTTATATATGTGTGTTATATTGGAGGGTGGAAGCCATAAATTGGGGTCTGGCCAGTCCGGCCATTAATGAAGCAGATAGAATATTGGTTGGAATTGATTGGTTGAGATGTGATTGCATTTGGAGGATATTTGGATGCAGATGAGGATTAATAAGTTGTGGATTATCTGGACAACCATCTGCGTTCCCCATTTCATTACCATTCACAACAAATTCTTATTATCCACCTCTTGTTCTTATCCCTCTCTGGACATCAATTGACTTGTGTTATTACATTATCTAAACAACCAAAAAAGAGAACTGACTGGTTGGACAATTTGCCAGCCAGAGATCCACATGAATTTATTAGTCGGATGGATGAACCGATTGACTGGACCGGATTCTGTATGTCAATCCCCATCCATCAAATATATATATTCAATCCTCTCACATTTTTTACCATTGTTCTCATATAAATAAATAAACGAATGTGGAATGGAAACTCGGAATTGAATACCTTTCCCAACCAACATTCATTCTTCTGTAAATTTCTAATAACAAAATATGTCATAGAGATAGAGAGTTGAGCATTCTCCACATTTCACAGCTCGTACTACTACTACTACGTAAGTATATATGTATATAAAGTTCACTCAAACGTCTCAACTTGTTCCCAACTTGGCCAAATATATTTACATATATATATGTAACAGGCAGAAATGGATTTAAGTTAGTCTTGGACTGGATTTAAGTTTAAAGTTGTCCGTCCACAAAACAGGGGAAAAGAAAGGGTTGGAGAGTCTGGTGGTAATTACACATGAAAAGCTTGTGGATGATCAATGTGTCAGCATATGTCATTGACAGCTCCCATTCATCCACATTTTTTAAAAGTTTTTAAATCCTAGACTGGACATCATTCCCAACATACATATATAACAATCGTTAATCACGTCGTGTCCAAGCCCCAGATAAAAAAAAAGTTGCCAATGTGGGGGCAAAAGAGATGAGGACTTTTAAATTGAGGCCGTGTTCTATCCAACATGCAAATGAATGAATGGTCTGTGTCCGAGGGAGAAAGTGAGTGAGCTGAGTAGTTGTTGTGTAAATAAATAAACAAGTGATGGGGGATAAGTGATAAAAACTGGTCGGTTTACTACTACAATTACTACTATTCGGCTGGCTATTTGATGATTTGCATCTGAGACTGGACATGGCACACTCCTGGACAATGGGACTGACTCCCTGGCCGAAGGGACGGAGAATAATGGACACGGGCAGAGAGGAAAAAACTGGACATTTTTATATTGTTTCATATTTTTATCCTCTCCAATTCACCTACCCCTTGGAAATGGAAACAAATCCGTCCCAAACATGCATCCATATCACATTCACATGTCCCATCCGTGTAATTATTGTTATTACCACTCTAGGATTAGCCACCAAACTTAAGCCTAGCTCACAATTCCCAATCCCTAGCTCCCATCAAATAAAAACCCAAAGCGTCAGAAATAGAGACAGAGGTCATAGGTCAGACTGAAAGGCCCCAACTAATTTTCCACATCCAGCAGTTCAGGGGTTATTCCTGGTTCCCATAAACTCCCTCAAATTGAATGCCCACATCCAAGTTGGGGTCAGAGCAGAAGAAGTAAGCAAAAGCAGCAGTGATTTCAGTTGACAGACACATCCTTCTCTCCTCCTTTACGCTATTTGACCTGTGTCTCATAAACTTGTTGGAATGGTCACTTTTAGCTTCCTCAATTACTACCACTACTAGTTATTATTATATAATGTAAAAGCTGCTCTTTAAATGGCATCCGCATTTTCTTGCAATTTGCTCAGGTAGATAATTGGCAATAAGAAAGAAGGAGAGGAAGCCAAAGAGATATATACATTAGTCCGTTATTCCCATACAAAGGGAAAGTTGAATTGGAAGCGTCTTATTAGATTTGCTTGGCTCTATCGGACAGGGAGAATGTTGTTGGTGTATATATGTATATTATTGTCCATCCGGTCTCATTTTTTACCCGTACAAAACCAACATTGCTAATAATAATGCAGCTAACTAACTACTCCCTTTACGCAAACATTCTTTCCGTCTCACCTCCGCTTATCTACTCTCAAACGTTGCCCAGCCTCACTAATTAAGCACCCAATCCGTTGACACCATTTCACGTAATGTGACAATGTAAGTGGGGGCAAGTTGAGACGACCGAGTGCAACAATAGCCATAGGTAGTAAATGACTGTTTGCACAATAACAATAATGAGAAATTAACCTTGCCCATCCATACATCCACATATATATAATATAAAATGTTGTTGTTGAGAGTTAAAGAAATGACCGACCAATACAAATTTATGAACAATTTATGACACTGTCCCGTCAATGAAACAATGGAATGTTTGTTGACAATAAAACCTAAAGTTTCACTCGCTTTTCCCTTTTAAAACATAAAAATATTGGACAGTTGCCAAAGCTTTTATGATTTCCAATTAAACACTTTTTTACCCATTACTCACTAACCGAATGTAATTATGGGGTAAATGCTTAAATATGCAAGAGTAAGTTGATCATCATCTGCAACAAATTTGTATAGGAAAAAAGTGCGTTCCTTCTACACGACAGCTCATGTTGGGATAAAAAAAATACGAGTCATTTATGCATGTGGTATATTTCCAAGTATGTATATGTACCCCATAAAATGAGAGCAATGAAATTTAAAGTCCAGATGTGAGACATTAAACAATAAGAACATGAAGTGGAATTATTTAAATAAAGCACGTAGTTAACAGGCAAGCAAATCAAATCAAGGAGAGTTGACGGTTTATATGCTAAACGTTCTAAAAAGGCTGGGAAAGGTGAAAAAAATGCCGAGACAGGGCAAAAAGTCATCATCATGTCCCAGGTACAATTAAGCTACGGATTTTTAAATTATTATAATAAGAGTTGGCAGGTAGGCTTATATTTTTTCCCTTTCTAACTGGTGCGTGTAAATTAAGTAAGGGTCCGGGACTAGATTAACATAAAAATACAAATTTGCATCCCTAACGAAATAGCTGACCCTTAAGGGTAGCTACATATATATAAGTGACCGAGCCAGGGTCCCTTTTCTAACTAGTTGCGTGAATTCTAAATCAGTTTTTTGCTCTCCTTCAGCAAAAAATGGGTTCATTTAAATGACATGTAAACTTTGGGTTTTGCATCCTATTCCTAAATAACATAACCCGTCTCCAGAGCAAAAAACCCTTACTTCACGGACAATTTCTTTTAAAATCCGAATATTTCTGAATATTCATCTTCCTCTAAATTAAGGGCCTCAGAGTGGGAAAAAAATTTCACACGGTCAGGGATGCGAAGGCAAACTCATTCATATTCATGTATCCAATAAAGGACTCTGTATGGTCAGGCTCTGATTTGAATAAGGACAAAAAGGACTGTGATTCATTCAACTGACTCTTGAATGACTCCAACCAAAGACTATTATTAGCATCCAAACAATAAGACCAAGAAACAGAATTCCCAAATCATGAGAAAATCTCAAAAACAAATCCAACCACTTCCCATAAATCACAAATCATTTCAATTTATATACTTACCTTGTGCAATTCTGAGTGCAGGGGTTTTAATCCGCATTTTTGTCTCTTTATATTTTGCAACTTTGGAACGTTTTCAAAGAGTTATCAAGTCTCAGTATGTGCAGGTGGTTGCAGTAAAATATTGTATTATATTGATTTACATTACAGCAACAACTTTTTCACAAATTTTTTTACCAAACGTTTGGTAATGTCCAACAAGAAAAAGATGATATTTTGCCACATAAGTCTCCATGTCGAGCAAAAAAGCAAAGCACCTTCACAGTCTCATCTTTGACCATTCACCACTTGAACCTTCTTTTCCTGTTTTTCATTACATAAAAATCTCTCGCACTTTCTTCCTTGAAAATTAGAAATCACTTTTCACATTTTCCGTGTTTTCTTGCGAGTCTCAACTGTTTTTTGTTGTTTCCATTCAGTTCCAGTTTGAGAAGAGAGAAGTTGTTTCTCACTTGTACTCTCACTCCACTCCCGTTTGAGAATGATGGGTTTGAGGAGTCTGAGGATGGTTTCTAAGGGTCAACGGAATGCGACCGATATTGTTATTTGTTAAGGGAAGGCTGGAATTAGGGGTTGTTTATTTGTCTGTCTGTCAGTCTTGAGGGGACAGGGGGCTGTGACCGTTTGGGGTCAGGGGTCTCTGTCCCGTCCTTTGGCCTGTTTGGGTGTAAAATTGAGACTGTCCGTGGAGAGCTAGCAAGAGCTGTGGCTCAACTGATGGGCTTTCTGACTGAGACTGTGGGACTCTCTCTTCTCAATCCACATACACACCGACCACTCGCAAACTAACACAACACAATACACATAACTCTCCTTCCTGGACATCGGCGCAGACATGGGCGTTTTTTTCTCGGAGTGACCACACCGAATCCAAACACCCACAAAGACTATCAACCACTGACCATCGGCCACTCCACTCCCATCAATAACCTATCAATCTCGCCAATGAAAGTTTTTCCTACTTTTACTTTTATCTCTAGACTCATCATCATCTTTCCATGTTTCCGGTCTGGCCAAACACGATTTCCCAATTCCGGTGTTGTCCAGTGAGTAATCATCCCTTTACCTGGATCCTGGAGAGAGCTAAAATAAATTTGCTTTTCCAGGAATGAGATTGTGTGGCACCTGAGCTACTACTAAAGCCCTTTTTTGTGAGCTGGATAATCGAATAGTTTACTAAAGGGTGCACATGAAGTGACATTCAAAAGTTGGGACCAACTTGTGCAAAACTTTCTTTATTTGCATTTCCAACCAAGAAGTAGGATACAAGAAGAAGATCAACTTTACAACTCTTCAACTCACTCTCAAAGTTGTTGCTCTCCACATTCCACGCCACGCTATTTTATCCCCACTCCAATAATAACGGAATGAGATGAGATTAGTCTTTCAATCATAACATTAACATACTTTACAAATTAGCTACTTATTTCCCCCAGTAGGATTTATTTTTTGGGTATTCTCTGAATTTTCAAAATGGCATGTATAAATGTACCTAAATATACGAATGAGTAATTAATTTGGTGCGTGTAAAAATTGAAGGCCATTGGATGACAAGTTCAAAAAAAATGTTTTGTTTACGATGCCACAAAGTTTGGTTGTTAGAAGAGAGTGAAACTGTTGCAGGAGAGAGAAAAGGGAAAGGAGAAAGCGGTGGGAGAAATTTGTGACAATACCCGTCACCTATCATCCCACCCGGGTATTATTTCCTCTACTATACAAGAGAAAAATAGTGTATAAATGTTGGGATTGTATGACGGAAGTGGTTTTGCACTAATTGCGCTCATAAAGATGGATAATTTGTGTAATTAGCAATCCATAGGCGCTTTTTCTGCATCTTCATCTCATCCATTCATTAATTTACATTTCTTTGGGTTGGATTTTAATTTTTTCCTCTGGGGTGTGAATGGGATTCCTTTGTTGGTGGCAATTAGAGTTGAAAGAACTCAAGTGCTCACTTAATTGCTCACAATAACTCAGCCCAATAATTGTCTCTTTACCTCAATTTTAATATCAATTCCCCACCGCAGTCAAGTCAGTCGAGTTGTCCACCAACTTCACACATTTCCTCATCCTCAAATTATTATTATGCCTCACGACTTATAACTGTAACTTGTTCTGTATGTGACATTTCCCCCAAATTACCCAATGTGCATAACTTAAACTTATCAATAGAGGAATATTATCCCCGCCTCGTCCTCTCCTCACACATTTTGTATATTGTTTGGATTCAGGGGATCGAGACGAGAAAGCTGTGGAGTTGCTTAATGAGTCGACTTTATAAGCGATTGTGAATAAAATAGAGGAAATGAGTAAGCAGAAGAAGAAGGTGAATAATTAAGAGTGAGCAAATACAAAAGATTTCTCACAAAATGTGATCTTTGGGCCATTCCTTTGTCCACTTCTCATTCTCCAAACCCACACAGTTAACCATTTTTTTTTACTGGCCGGTCTATTTGACCAACAACGAGTCCACTCCATTATTTATTTTTTATTTAAATAATAATTGATTGTCATCATCCTCACAAAAAATCATTCGCATCGCCTGATTATCTGTATTGTCACTGTAGAAATAAATAAATATATTGTCTCAATTTTCCAACTCTGGGGAAATTGAGACGGGAGAAAGAAAAAGTGATTGTGCATAATATTTGTTTATGTAATAAGCAGATGAAAGAAATCATTTATGTATACATTTTTTTTCAACACGAGCATCATGCGTAGAGTAAATAGAAAAGAAAGAAACCAGTTTTTGGGCTTTATAAGAAAGTGAATAAAAATCTTTTCATTCATTCAATTGAATGTTAAACAAGATCATAAAAATCTGAAACACAAACTGGACCTAGCAATCAAATCTCCCGTTGACCCAGTCCCTCAATAATGGTAATAATCCTTTCATTCTTCAACCTGTTCAAGGACATTGGATTTTATATCATTTCTTTAGACAAATGATCCAGAAAATTGAAACTTTGACATTAAGTCTATAACAGTTAATGAACTTGATTTACAAAAACATGCAAGATTGTATACTTACAGAGATTTGTTCTGTTTTATGCCCACAAGCTTTCAACCAAGGGTTATTTGAGTTTGGTGAATTTTAAATGGAGGTAAATGGTTATTTGGCGACGTGAATTTTGGCTCCGTTTCTCAGTTTGAGTGTCCATTGTTCTCGGGGATCGTGTATTTTGGATGGGAAGATTCCGACATAATGTTCGGGCAAAAAATGTAGCAAGCAAGCGGCTTGTAATAGGAAAACATGAACATTCACACTTATGAGTCACTTTTCATTTTATCGCCAAGTTAAAAACCAACAGACATAATCTTAAATTCACTCTACAAAGGGGAAAAATGACTTCCATTCAATTGACCACCTCGAAGAGTCTCAAAATTTAATGGCTCATTGGCTGTTGGCTAAATTAATTTCCAGCTTTATGGATTTCTTTCTCACCCTCATCATTTTTTTTTATTTTACGTTTTCTTCAGCGCATATTTAAGAGTGTTAACCTTATCCAGAAAAATCCTAATTAAAATAATAAAGGGAAATTGGCTACTTTTGCCTCAAATCCATATTTATCATTTGTTATTTGCAATGAATAGAGGGACGAATTTCTCTTTTCCATGAATTATTCATCCGCCTATTAACATTGATCCCTGAAATCCGCATGTTGATGTCATTAGTGAACAAGCCACAAATTTACGAACTTTTGTGCCTATAGCTCACTCCCACAATATAGATATGTATAGATAGATAGATAGGTAAATATGCACGAGCAACAAATATAAAAATAATTTGACAGTTTTTATTTTCAAGGGAAAAATTAAATCAATCCACAGACCCTTATAGATGTTGTATATTTATTTATAGAATGGCTTATTTATACGTTATAAACAATAGATCGGGTTCATCAAACCGCAACGCTGAAGAAAGAGCAAATTGCTTGAGATGAAGCAAAACGCACAAGATTTGTAGTGCAGTTGGAAATGTGTTATTTGTTTCCCTCAAGAGAAGTCTCAATTATCGTAGCACGCTTTGTAGATTATTAGGGAATATGCATTATTTTGGTGGCATTACGTAAGCCAGAGGCTGCCGTGCAAAGTCGAGTTTATGTAACGCAACAATTGATTTCCAATTATTCTATTTTATAGCAGCTCTATTTGTATTTGTTGACAATATTTGGCTGAATTGTGTATGAATGTGTTGAAATTGCAAGTGTTTGACCTTAATTCTTGGAAAAGGGAAACCCACGCACAGGTTGATTTTTCTCGTGACACATTTACTAATTATTTATTATGCGAGCTCCTTGGCCATAATATTATTTGCCTATGCAACTTGCTCCCTTCCTGGATTTCGTTTTATTTTTATATGCCATATAATGGCTGCTATTTAATAACACAATGACGTTGCTGGATGTGAAAGTGAAGGCGGCCCATATCTCCATTTCAATAGATTCCGAGTCCCATTAAAAATGTATAAAACTAATTATGAATGCCATTCATCAATCAGCGTAACACGTACATAAATACATAAATGTCCGAAATGCCCTCTCCCCATATATGTATATGTATAAATATTTTTACTAATTTAATCTTTGTCCTCTGGATAAATTATTGGTCCTCATTAGCATGCATTGATGTGGATTTGGTTGGACAGGTTGCAGAATTGAGATCAATGAAAATAATATTTCGTCACTGGCGTTGGCTGGCCTGGCTGCTTTTGATTGATTGAGTAATTTTTACAGATGGATGGTTTAGGTGAGAGTTGGAGAATTATTACGCAAGTGATCATTTTATTATTGTTATTTTAATAAACATTCCGCAGCTGTGTCCACGATTATTTATTTCCTTTCTTATGGAAATCCAGCAGTAAGTTGTAATATACTGGCCTCTGGTCCTCCCTCCCATTATAAATACATCCTCTTCCACAGAATTGCAAACCACTTGTGCAAATATTCTCGTCCGTCCGCAAATAGCAAAGGGAAATGTCAGAGGTGGCTAAAATGCATGCATGTACTTATGTATGTGAGCAGTTGGTGCTCAAAGAATCATTTTGTGACAGAGAAATTGCGGTTGTGTATAGGAAATGGACATTAGGACAGGACAGGAAAATGCTTCACTTGAGTGGACTCGTTCCCACATTTAGCTGACCATCAAACGCTTGTACTTTTTATATCTTGCTCAAAAAAGTGCACTGACACTCATGAGAATCACAACTCAACTTTTGAACTCTGGGAGCACAATCTTGAAAACAAATTATACACATTCGTCAGTTTACTTATTTTTAAAAGGAGTTTTAAAATTTGACCGAAAGATTAAGAGAACTTTTGACATAGTAAGTTTACTAATTGTGGTGCGGTGTATTTTATTTAAAGAGAAAAAAGAAGGAGATTGAGATGCAAAGAAGGAAGTCGTCACCTGCGTGCAATTCTTAAGCAAAGTTCAAATAAAAAAGACAATGCCACACATTAACATATCACAAGTCCGTCATGCAGCAAATGTTCTTTTGGCATCCAACAACAACTCACTCTCCCAGTGGCCGAGGTGTTGGCTATTAAACCTTTAATTAATTCAAAGGCACAAATTAAACAAAAATATATAAATTATTATCATGTGGTACATAAGTTCCCAATTGCTTCAATAAAGAGCCTATATTATAAACTACAAATAAGTGTTGTTGTACATTAGAATAATTTCAGCGTAAATGTAATATGGGTGTGTGTGGTAATAATTGAAGTGATCCAATTTTGTTTCTTTTATTGGATGAATAATGTTTTATTGCATTGGATGAAAAAAGATAAATGGATGCCATTGCTCAAATTTACATGATGCATTCATTATTTTTAAGAAAATGGAACTGAGGGTATTGTCAGCTAGATAATTACTTTTCTCTCAATTCTGTGTAATTTTATAACTGACTATGTCCAGACTGAGAGGTTGCATTGAGATGCTCCCTGCATACAAATTAATTCTCACTTAATTACTTTCCACATTTCTTATCATCAACTCCAAAGTAAAGTAAGTATTTTCCACAAACGCGTAAACAAGTTTTAGCATTTTCCACAGAGAAATAAAAGGTATATATGTCAGAATATTATCAACCGTCCAAAACTTTTGCTTTTGGGGACATAAAAAGGGTCAGAGGTCAGAAGTTGACACAAGGGAATGACCGTTAGAATTAAAAATGTAATCGGATAGAATTTTGGGATTTGGGTGAGGAAATCCGGATTTGGAATAATAAATAAATACAAATAAATAAATAAATAGAGATGAATAGGAAAAGTATCCCAAAGTGAAAAACGATCCCTGAGGACTACCTTTATATAATAATCCAAAGTTCAGGTGGTCGGCCCTTATCCACAAATCTCCTCAAAAGACAAACTTTTCCTTCTTTTATCCCTATTTATTATTAACTGATTTATTCAAAACGGTACATGGGCTTGAGCCAATATTTCAATACAAAATATATATATTGAAATTTTCATTCTCTGGACAAACATTGTCCACTATCATTTTAAATATCTGCAAAACTCTTGAGATTTATTGCCACGCAAACAAATTCTAGAGATGAATGAATGAATTGAAGGGTCAACAGGTAACATGTAAACTGACCATTATAAGTATGTACATTTATTCATGCATTCTACATGCAATTATCGGCATTCCTCACCCATGTAATGATGAATTATTGCTAAATAATGGAAACATAATTTATGCGTAGGTTTTTGGATGAGATGACGAGGTCCAGTTGTTGACCCAAATGATTCCTCAATTTTTCGGTGAGTTCCAACGTCAGTGTGGTTTGTTCAGTTTGTTGTAGATATTTGTGAGGTCAAAATTAGCATGTTGGATCTGAAGTGAGATCTTTGGTGTCTCTGCATCTTATTTTTATTCCGCAGCCAGTGAACTCCTTCCTTGAGATCATCATTATGCGAGACAGCCATTGCTCACTTAAATAAAACCAAGAGTAAGGTAATTATCCCTTCTAGCATATTATCAAACATTTCAAAATGCGACATCCTACAAAAAGGACACGTTCACACCACTTGTAAACTCCGCTTCCCGTTAATTGCTCAAAACTAATAAAATGCAGAGATAAAACAAGCTGGTTGAGAGGAAATTCCTACAAATCCCATCTAATTGCCCTCATCATGATATGTCCACAATTATTATGGTATTTGAAACATTCAAATTCCACAAATTGTACAAAATAGATATCAAAGGTCTGCCATAACGTCTGGGAGAACATGAAGAAATGCTTCATTTTAATGCTTCCGTGGAACAAGCTTTCATTGGCCTCTTCCTATGTGAAAGAGAGTGACAGATCCAAGGTATTTTTAAAATCCCAAGCAGTTGCAAAAACCACAACACTTAAGTTGGGATATATATACATAAGAGAGAGGCGCAGAGGAGAACCCATGCAAATGCACTAACGGAAATAATAATAAATTGACAAGGTATATATGATTTTCAAAATATACAGCTCGCAATTTGGCCTCAGCATCAAAGGATTATTTTGTGATAATTCCAAGGTTTGCATTTATTCCATGAATTTAGTGTGATTTGTCTCAAAGTCCCCAGAAGAAGAAGAAGATGTAGAAGGTAATTGAGATCTGTCTTTGGTGAAATTATGGTTTTGGTGTTCTCCCCGTTTTTTTTTTTTGGCTTGAGTAAGTGTGGGATTGTGTCTAATGGGGAGAACATGTTTGGGAATCACAAAAGAGGCTCAACAACTTTATGATCCACTCGGGCTAAAAAATGTTGTCAATTGGCTTCCGCCCGTCTTCTGCCAATTCCCAATACTTACCCAAACTCACCACTGACCAGAGCAAATGGCCAAACTGTCACAAATCCTAAGATCTATCGACACCCATTACGCTAATAAATCTCAAACTTTTTTTTATCATCCCCCACTAGGCCTAATAGCTGTAGTATCTCTTTTCCCTGTACGTAAGTATATAACATTTTACTCTGTCAGTAGCCAGTAAAAGTCCTTTGGAAAAGGGAGTAAAATGGTTGGATATATAGAACAATTAGTAAAGTCCAGTTGAGTGAAATGGTCAGTGGATGAAATGGGATCACTTGTTGACACTCAATAATAATGAATGGTGGTGGTCAATGTCAGGGAGGACCTTGGCCATGTTTGTGGTAAACAAGTGATGAGAATCAACATGTTTTGGAGGACCACATGGAGAGTGCTCTAGGGATTTGTGGTTTCCTTCTCATTGTCACTGACCACCATCAACTATACTGCCCATTGTCCATTTGTCACCCTCCATAAACATCAACCCTTTTTCAATCTTAACCTCTTTCTTATGATATTCTTAATAATCCTCCCATATAATACCTGGACGAAGATGGATTTTAAATACATTATTCTCAACTTTCCTTTCCAGGTATTTATTTGAAATATACCGTTTAGTTTGATCTTGAACTTTGCTGCTGTTGGACCTTGGATTCTGGACATGCATGGGTATTATACTTATACAGTTGACCATATTATTCAAAGGAAGGAGGATGACATGTGTGACACTGAACTTGTGTGCCTTATGCGGGATCTTTATTTGAGGGCTGCCCTTGAGAGGTTGTTGGCTTGGTTTTCACCTGTCTCAGTTTATTTCGGTGGACAATTTGTGTTGGCAGAGAGCATGAAGACATTGTCCATCAGCCATTCATCCATCCATCTCCCTAATTACCCTCTTCCTACAAAATTTGCAGAGAGAAAGGAAGGGCGTTAATCTCCTTGTTGTCTTCTGTAGCCAGCCACAAATAAAATTCGCTCAAGAGACAAACAACCGCAACAATAAGACACAAATCAAAGCTGTCTTTGATTAGAAAAGAATCGTCGTAGTAATCTTTAGGTTCCGGTTGGCGTGTCCTATTGCTCGCGGTTTGGTTACACCTGCCAACGACTGCAGCCTGTTGACCAGAACAGTTTCAAATCAATGCATTTGATTTCCCATCAAACCGCGTCCGACCTCAACACTTGGCTAACCAGATCAAACCACGCCCTCAAGCCACTTTTATTAGCCCTCTTCAACAAATTCACAGTGATAGGCACAGTTTTGCTAAACGGTTTAGCCAAAAAGAAAAGCATGAAACAATTTAGTTAAGTGAAAAAGCAACAGGGCAGCTCAAATTGAGAATATACAATATATATACTTTTGTACATTTGGCGTAACAAAATAGTAAGACGCCGGTAGGAAATGATGTGAGGAAAAAATGCTGCTCATTAACTAACTGCTTTTCTCTTTATCCACGCTCTGTCTACACTTGAATAGATTCCATCTGCTCTGAAAAAATAAGGTTGACCACTAAATATAAGAATGACTTGGCTGGAAAGCGTGGAATGAGAGTGGAATCAATAACAAATGGACATTGGATTGAAAAATTGGGGCATTGTTTCCCGACATTTATGGTGGCAGAGGGTCCATAACTCCCAGACAAGGTGACAAGGGGATTACTGGGATTCAATTAGTGAGTGTCATAGTAAAACACTTTATTGAACTCTGCCCACTCTCCACATTTCTCTGCAAATGCACTGAAACTATCTTTGATTCAGTGACTGTACAAATAAAATGCGCTTCTTGTAGAGATGTGAAAAGGAGAGCAAGTACTTACAATGTATGTGTTATGTGTGAAGTAGTGGGAAGTGTTGCAAATCATAACAAATGGTCATCGTGACCGGAGACATCACCCTGCACTTGAATAAATAATGGAGGTGCACGATGATTGTCGTCATTATAGAATGAGTGTCAGAATAATTTGCCAAGAGACAGATTTGTTCTCATCCCACAAGCAACGTTCTTCACTTTGATTGTGTTCTTTAGACTTTAACAATTGGCTACAATTCACCAACAATTGTAAGCTACCGGATTCTGATGACAGAATCCGACTCATCTCCTCCTATAAGCTCTCTTCATCTCATTCTATTTAGTACAATCAAAAAATATCTACATACTTTTAGAATGTAAGTATATAATAATGAGACGAGCTACATAGGGAGCAAATATTTCTGCTTTATACATACATATTGAAGTGTGGGAAAGATGAGACGGTTAAGCTGAAGGTGTTGATAATGTTGACCCCAAGAAAGATAATGGGAGTGGTGGGAAAGTGGTGTCCGTCGGGTTTGATGGCGTGGGTGGACTCATTAGTCAATTAGCAATGGTTGTGGAAATTGGGCAGTTAGGCTCTTTGCATGATCAACGGGAGCCAGTGGGGAGTCTCACGACACTACTTTTCTGCTCTGAAATGTGGCGGACACTCCCCATGAGCTCTTCGTTCTTTTTTGCATTTTGAAAACTATGGCTAAATGACCGATGGGAGAGTTTCTGGAAACCTGAATTTTGTTGAAGCATTGTCGGGGAAATGAATGAGCTTTTATGTATATAGAACGTTTCGCTCTCTTGGGTTGGGAGAATGGTGATTTGGAGCCCTAGATATCCAACTGATCTGAGACAAAGGTTGAGAACTAATTGTGAGCTATCATGCACTTCTTCTTCCAGATTTATACGACAAAGGTCACTCAATCCGCACAGGATCTTGGCTCCCATGCGTCAGCACTTTCTTTACTTCTTCAGGGAATTGAACCTCAACAAAGGACCACAAATGTATATATATATATATATATATAACGCATCTCATGATGCCATGTACATACCTACAAATTAAATCATCACAACCATCTTCTTTTTTTTTAAATTTATTATTACTATTTTTATTAATTCCGGTAGCAAAGAAAGAACGAAACTCAAGAAATAAATTCTCCAATAGCAAAGACAAAGTATGCAATGCAATGTTTCCAATTAGTTTAGTTTGTAAGTGTTAAAAAAGTTTTTGTAAATAAAAGAGTCATTGTGTCTGTTTTGCTGGGAAAGTGAGATTTTGAGGCTTAATTGAGTTAGAAGGCAGTGTGGCTGAGTTTGTTGGTCGACAGGTGGATGAGACAATGAGCGACAACAATTAAAATTGAATTAATAATGGGTAAAAGTGGGGGAGTCCTGCTGAGCTTGGTTTTAGTCTAATGCCCAGTGGGACAATTAAAAGGAAACTTACTTGATCTCTTCTTCTTCTTGTAAAAATTAAATAAATTCTTAGCCAATTGTTTGCTTTGGCTGCTGGGCGGTGGTCCTACAAAAATCTTTTGTCAATGTGACACAATGCAGACTAGAAACTAACTCTTCCCTGACCAACAAACAATTGAAAAAATACTGGACTACTTTTTCAAAATACGACATTTGGTAATAAATGATTATGTTGCGCAAACAATTGTTTCCAAAATTTGTTACAGTTGGAAGTTTTATTGAGGAGAGTCCCACTCAGCGGAGGCTACTGTTTTGTTGGACGTGGAAAGTCTTAATTGTTCCACAACTCCTTTTATTTATGTCCATCTGCTCACAAATTTAAGTCTTTTTTACTCTGGGGCTCAATGGATGCATTTCCTTTGTGTCATTCTCTCACAAATTAAATTAAAAAGTCACAAAATTGTTAAAGAATTCCTCATTTCTTTTAAGGCTCTATTCTAGTCGCATTTGAGAAAACTTTGAGAAGAAGAAGGAGAAGAAGAAGGAAGGAGAAGGAACAACAAGTTACAACAGACAATGCCTCAACCCAATTCAATGCAGCCACAATTATTATCATCATTTGCAGATTTCACTTTTAATTACTTTGTATAGTTACTTTTGCATCACAAGAAATGCCGGTGTGTTGATATACTCTCCCAAGTCCCCCGTTGATAAATTATGAATGGATGAGCTGAAAAGAATGAATTAGAGTTACAAATACAAATTGCAATAAGCCATGTCCGTTATCTTGTCGGACCTTATAAAAGAAAAAGTAAAAACGTTATATAACATTTAAGGATTTAAGGGTTGAGGCGTTTCCAGTTTAATTGCTACCTCGCTCATTGAGAGGGAATAGTGGACAAGGGACTTTTTTCTCATTATTGTCTCTCTCTCTGAATATGAATGAGAAGTTGTGAATGAAAATGTTGAGATTTCTTTTTATTATCTTGTGTCCATACAAAATTGAGGGTTGAAAACAAGCCTCATTTAATAATCTGGATCTGGGAAGGTGCACTATTATTCATGTTTGTGTAAGCACATGAATGATAATCACAGTGTTTAGTAATGACACTATAAAAAGGAACTCAAATTACAGTTTTCTCAGCAACTCTCTTCGGCAGTACTAAATAAAAGTCCAAATTATTACAATGGACCTCGTCATAATCATAAAATGAAGTCAACATTAACACAAAGACAATGCATAGCCCAGAATTCTTAAAGACTTTTCAAGTCTCACTCAAAACCTATGATTACATACTATCTGCATATCTCTCTCTCCTCCATATTAAATAAGTTTCCTTTGGCCAGTTTTTATTTTGAGGATATTTAAATAATTTTTTTTATGAAAAAATAATACTTGTCTCAAAATGACTTTGAGACACAATAATAAAAGTTTACGTTGCGTGGGACGATTGGCTTTGTGGTGGGTTCAAAAGTGAGACTTCATCACGTCTCAATTTTCCTCAGATTTATTTCGGATGGTGCCGTTGATCTTGATTTGATTTGTCTCGAAGTTTGTTATGATTAGGAGACTGATTATTGGTTCCCATGTTTTTTGTTGGAGAAAAGTACAAGAGACTATGAATCGACAATTTTGTCTTTTTTCATCGTGGTCAAATTTCGTAAGCGTTTTCCCATTGACTTTTTGCGCAAATGTGTGATGATGACTCTGTTGATGTTGATTATCGGAAGAGTTTCAGTGGACCGAGACAGCCGAAGGAGAAAAACGCAGCCGATTTACACTTTCCCATGAATATTTACAGATTCATTTATTTAGCTCATTAAATTTCTCTGGGATAATGTGTAACAATGCAAAATAAAGAATCCGACAAAATTTGATGAAGCATCACCTCCCTTTATCAGTGATCAATCAATTAAAACCAACGGAACAAAGCAAGGATAAAGGATAAAAGTATTTAAATTATTAGGATTTGTGTGTAAGTATATGCAGAGGGACGGAGAGTGTCATTTAAGAGCCAAGCATCTTGTGACAGATAATGGAGCATCATCTTTCCCTTATGACATTGCTAAAGCTTTTTTGTACCGTTAAGTCCCCTGCGAAGATGAGCTGTATTTTTTGAGAGGAAAGGGTTGACTCTCGCAATCTGGTGGTCGGAGACATTTGGCCAGTATCTTAAAATAAATACTCTGGAGAGAGAAAGAGAGCATCTTGTAAAAAAAACTTGAAATCTGTTTCATATTCCCTCTCAGACTCTTTTTCTTGTTGTAAAAAAGTATAAAGGGAGTCCATGTGGCTTGTTGGTGTCCGGAAATCCAGAGAAAAAACGTTGACAATTACTCCCGGGTATTTTTAGCCTGCCCAGTCCCGGATTTACTTATCTAATCTCTCATCCATTTCTCAAACAACTCTGGCGGACTTTGCTTTTCTTTTATATTTTTTCCGACACGGGAAATAACAAGATGAGATTTGCATCAATTTATTGCGGATCGCATGACGGACTGGGAGCAAGTACTTACAATTACAATGGATGTTGGCAAAAAGCATTTCCTAGTTTCATGGGAGATGATTATATATAACGTATTTGTATTTGACGGAGAAAAAGACATGACACTACCATATTAAATAATGTGATATATATACTATGTACAACATTTGAGTTTTTGAACGATGGGAAAATTGTGTCCATTTGCGGTGTCCAACCGTCGCCAATCTGCACGGAATTCTTGCTCTCACCTTTTTATTATAACTTTTGTCATGCAAAGTCACAAAAGATATGATGATCATATTAAATAAAAACGGGAGCAAAAAAGAAAAGAAAAAAATTTGCTCTGCATATAAGATTTTTGCAGCTTTTCTATTTAGAGAAAATGTACATAAAACATGAAACTTGGAAAATGTGAGTTGGTGTACTTTACGTTTGACAATATTTGACATTGGGTTTCGGCTTTTGGTCACCGAAAACTTTTAGTAAAATGTCAGTGGGAGCATGAGAAAGGAATTTCAGGGGTCAGTCCCAGTTGCATGAGAACATGTTAAATATAGTTTCAAGGGATTCCATACTACTCTAAAAAAAAATAACTAAATATCTATCAGACAAATGCTCATGAATTTTCCAAGTGAGAAGAAATTGGTGGAATTATTAATGGACGGAAGGAAAAGCCAATGTTAATTGAGGTTTAGGATGAGCAACGGTACATTAATTACCCATTTCCGTGGTTTGATTGCCACTTGATTCATTTTTCCAGAGTCCCATCAACTTTTCTTGATATCATCTTATCTCGGTGCTCCAGGAAGCAAGCCGTTTCTTTCCCATTAAAACATAACGACAAGCAAACCAACATTAGCTAAATGACACAAGGATCCAACCAAATTGATTTTTAACTTGAGACAAAATTCGTCTCACTTTTTTCAATAAATTCTGTTGACCCTTAAAATAGTTATTATTCTTGCATTTTAGGTAAAAACGGAATAAATCTTTTTTTAAGGCAGCTGAATTTGTGGGTTGTAAATGATAACGGTTTTACACATCCAGATGCTTCTCTTTGAATTGAATATTATGACACATGCATAGTCTCTCAAGGGGCCAGATTACCACTAAAAATCCCTCAAAAATTTGTGAAAGAAAAACACTTCATCATTACAACATTGCCCACGTACCAAAAAAGTCTGTCTCAAGTTTCCTCCACTTAAACTAATTAACGAATAAAAAAAGAATCACTGTAGATGAGTAAAAAGGGAGCAAATATAAGTTTCATGTTTTGTACAAAACCGTTTTTTTTTATCTCATCTCAGGTATATAACATATATGTCGAATGAATTGTAAAAGAAGGTGAGGGATGAGTTTAATTTTTACTAACAAAAGGAGTCATCATAAGTTAGGCCCTAATAAGACCCTTCTTTCATTGACTGCATTTTCTGAATTCAATTTACCATGCTCCAAATAAACAAAAAAAGCTTTGGTATGCAAAAGAAATGTGTAACAATTCATCTAAGAATGTATTTAATTCATTTTGCCACTTACATCATAATTTTTCCAGAAGGGATCTCCTTTTTCTATGTACCTTTCTTTTATTTGATAGACAGCTTAGACTATTTAATACTTGCGAATGAATAAAAGTGGGCGATGTCCATCTGCCACAGCAAGATTTTTATTGGATACGGTTTGAAAGAAAGATTGGCAAAAGGGTTGATGAAGTCGGAACTAATGAGAATTTGCACGGTATTATAGACTTTTTAAGGAAGTGCTATACGGATGAACTGTTTCGTTTCTGCACAAAAGTCCTTAATTTTTAAGAGTACTCTACGACGAAGGAATTTGGGTTTGGACCCAAAATGATCTGCAATAAAGTGTGGCGTAGTTTTTACCGGTGGCCGTGGAAATTATGGCGTAATAAGTCAACCGTATTATAGAGAAGAGACAATTGGATGGTGGCCATTAGAGCTAGACGGCAATATACAGAAAATATAAGGAATTGATTTGATGCAATTTCTCAAATTTCTCTCAATGGATTGGATGAATTCAATAGAATATTGTTTTTCCCCTTGATTGAGTATTGAGACGAGGCGTTGAGCAGGGTCCCGTTAATTTCGGAAGCAGGTGGGGCGATGCGTGATTCATTTATCTCACATTTTCCAGTTTTGTAGAAAGAAACGTAAGAAAACACATTGTCTTTCCTTGCAGGATACACTTACACATTTTTGTGAACAGTTGGACTCGAAATCGTTTTTTAAGGGGAAAATGCATTGGTAAAAAAATTCATCCGGTTGTTGCTTCTTTGCTTCAAGTACTCTTCTTGGTTCCTTATCTTTGGGCCATATGGGTCCACTTTCCTACCATTATTCATTTAAAACAATAATTGATGATGAGTGATTTAAAGTCAACAATAAGCGTTTTGCAAAAATATTTTTAGCGTAAACATAACTTTTTTTTTAATTTACAGTCGTTTTGCTAGCACTACAACAACAATTTTTCTACAGAATATTATTAATAGTATTAATTTAACACATAGACTTATTGTAATTGATTTTGTGTAAAGTTTAATCATGCCATTGATGCAATTTCGTCTGGTCCTTTTAGTTCCTCAGAGTCTTTGGTTTCTTCGACAACTTCTTCGTGGTCAACTTCGTCAATATGAATCAAAGCTGGAGCATCAATTTTGAGTTTGGATATTATATCTTTTACTATGTCGTTAAATACATGAACTTCTAAACTTTCT
Organism: Proisotoma minuta; assembly: GCA_034698145.1. Lineage (NCBI taxonomy): Eukaryota > Metazoa > Arthropoda > Collembola > Entomobryomorpha > Isotomidae > Proisotoma > Proisotoma minuta. The sequence continues at coordinate 26,084 of JAQIXN010000645.1, forward strand.
GCAAGCAAACAGAGAAGAAAAAAGTCACCATATTGACACTTTTTAAGCAATGACCGAAGATTGGTCTTTGAGATTGTAACAGCCAAATCTTGGAGAATGAGATTACGAATGCGAAACGATCCAATAGAGACGAAACGATAAATGGAATTAGCAATGTTCGCAGCAACCAAAAATACCAAGTAAAACCTACAAAAGTAAAATCAAACCAAAATTAGTATATTGATTTAGCAAACTACTTATTACAAATTAGCTGTTTACCAAAAGTATGTAAAGTAGAGTTTGTTTACAATATTTAATGGGAGGGAGCAAATGCCAGAGTGAGGTACGACATTTCCACTGGGGCCAACTATGTCGACTGTACATTTTGCAAGAGTTGGAAATGCATTTTCCAGTGGGCCAGTCTTATCGTACAAGCTGTATTGCAATACCTTAGGTCCAAATCCTGTAAATGCGTTCCGAGCCCAAACATCAGTCAAGTAAATTTGCAAAATGACTCCAGCCAAATTGAGCAATTCACAAAAAGCGTATGCAAAGGAGTATAGGCTATTATATCCCAAGCTGGCCACGAAATACTCTGCGACCATGTCCACCTCTGCTTCTGTTCCGATTTTATTCTTTTTCTCGTCCTTGTTTAATTCTTTCTCTTGGTGTAGCATATGTCGATTGTTTTTATAGTCAACGAACTTTCCGCACAACATCTCAACCTTTCCCCCTTCAAAACATTGCCAAAGATATCGTGGAAAATAGAATATGACGAATTGCATCAGAAGAATAAAAGGGGTGAAGATGTAGTTATCATGATGTCGTATCTTTTGAGAAATGTCGAGATTAATCCCCACAAGTCCCGAGTAGCTCTCTTCCGATTCCAAAGCAGCCGTAATGTCTATTCAATTAAAAACGTTAATTGTTTTGCTAGCTTATTAATCATGCTTTTCCAAGATCTGGACTTACTGGGTGGTGGAATATCCTGGACAGTGTACAAGAAACCGGCGAAACAGGCAGTGTTGTAAAAGGGCAAGTGCTTCTTTGGCAATGTTCCTTCGGCGAAGAAGCATGCGATTGTTCCGCGCCAGCAGCCGACGAGTGTATAAATGATGATAGCCCCTATAATCCCCAACGTCGAGAAACGGTAGTGAAGACGAAAAAGTGCGTTGTCCACCGTCGCCTTGTTCCACTCCAACAGGTCCTTTACGACGGGTACTTTGGCCATGTCCCTCATAAAGGCATAACAACTGATGTACTTTATCCCCATCGTAAATCTGCAAGTCAAGGTCAATCTCTGTTTAAACAGCTTTAAAATGCAAAACGTCGACGACTAACCTTGTCAATTATTAATGGCGAGAGGAATTAAAACAACCGGAGGCTCTTCCGGGTCCTAAAAACGATACAATTAAATACAAAATAAAAATGTGAACGTTAGTTCTTTGGGATTTTAATTATCTTTAGAATTATATACCTTTGATTAAATTATAATAAGAGTTTTTCGATTCTTGGATAAAATATGTAATTTATGTAAAAGCTAATTAATTAAATCTGATAAATAGTGTGTGATTGTCTTCTCCCACCAAACTTTTTTGATTTTAGTGCAAATGTGTAAAATTGGCTCATTTTGGGATATTTCGCAACCATAAAACGTTTGTTTCATTTGCTTCCTTAAATCCCACTCTAACTAAATAGTCATCATAAAAAATGTTTATTTTACAAACAGGATTTATTTGCATTCAGACATTATACTTGGTAAGAATATAATACAAACGCTCATTACAATTTTTTGCCACAAATACTTTTTATAATATAAAATAAACAGAAGGAGTGGTTTGGAAAGTAAAAGTTAATGATCCAATTAAATTGCATACAATTAAGAGAAAGTGCTACATCTTTGTCGTTGTATATTCTTCAGGGAAAGAAAACCGATGATTTCCTCTTGCCACTAAAATGGGCAAGTGACCAGCATTTGGAATCACATTCCACGACAGCGTCAGCGTCACATTCTTATTACCCCTAAAACAAAATAAAACAATGGGTCACTTAACTATTATGCTTGTTGCATTATCATTAGTATTTACCTAAGACCATTTCCATCATCCCAAAAATAATATTTTGGCCTTATATTTTTATGATCCAATACTGCATTTTCCCCTCTCTGAATAATCTTGTCCCAAATGACGACCTGGTTCAATTTGTTGCTTGGGGTCTCGTACTCTGCAGTGAGATAGAGGAACAACTGTTTCACATTCCAATTAAACAGGGGACGTAAATCCGCCTTCAGGTCAAATATCATAAATCCCATGTCGTTCTTCTCCCGAGACGCGCTATAGTCTGGCACATTCCTCCTGGAAACATACAAATATTATAATTAAATGGATTGGGACATGACGAAGAGGGCCCTTACACAAGGACAGTGACGGTGTTGATGTCCGCTTGTGCGGAGTAGTCTCGGAAGGCAGTGGTGACGAAGCAGATGAAGGTGAGGCCGGCCAGGACGCTGACCGTATACGCGGCCAGGGCGTGACATCGAGTGAACGCGCTGTGCATCCTACAATGACCGGGGATTGACAAGGGAGGGGTCAGAGGTCAGCCAATATTTAATTCAGGGACGAGAAATTGGACAGTTGGAAAAATTGACGTGTCACACGTATTTTCTATTTTCAAAAAGAGCCAACTTCCGCGTGCCATCACCAAGTCCAACCCAACCCCGAAGTAGAAAAAAACCAGCCAAAGCCTCCCTTAACCTTATCCAAGTAATCCCATTACCTGTTAAAGACTAGGTGAGCTATAACCTTTTTAAACTAATTAATGTCCATTAAAATTTCATGTTAATCAACTTTGAAAAATGTCATAACATCATATATATTTCATATTTTAAAATTAGCATTTTAAAAAGCATCATTATCTGATTTATAGAGTTGATGGCATTTTAAACAGTCGCAATTATAATGCAAAAGACAATTTAGACAATTTCATGTTGTTTTTATATAGTTTTCCTAAAATAAAGAAAGGAAATGTTGTTTTCATGCAAAAAATTGGCATGCGATGAGCATGAAAAAAAAACGAAATGATGAATTTACACAATTAATGCATCTGATCTCTTGTAATTTGAATTAGTTTGGGTTGGAATTTGTGAGGAGAGATTATCAATTAAATACTGGGAATGGTATTAAGTGGATATATTTACAAAACAGAGGAGATATGAAATTTAACTTGCATTCTCTTTGCATTTAAATTAAATGATATTGACCAAAAAGTTCAATTACTTTTTACTTATTTAATTATTTATTTTCCTCCCTCTAACCAACGTTATATTTTCACCAGTTATATTTTCGATTTTTTTCATAGCCTGGAAAAAATAATTATACACGAGAAGTAAATATTTTTCTTGTTTTTTTAACTTTTGTATACAAAAAATGAGAGGAAGCGTGTTGCAATGCGGATTAATTATTGGGGCTTCTGTGGTCCTTAGTGTCTGGGGCCTGGGGACCTCAAAGTCACAAAACGCTGTCCACAACACAATCACAGATTTCATGGAAGAGGAAAATGTGCCAGAAAGAATCAAGAAGCATCAAGAAAATGCAGCAGAAATTGACCTGCAGCAGAATAGACTCCCAATTGTAATTAACACTTGGGGCTTTGCAGCTGCAAATTCAAAAGGTCAGTTTTATGCTTTATTTCTAAAAACACAGAATAGAAATTGATAATTATTTTTTTTTTACATGAAAATCAGCATGGGATGTTCTGAATACTGGGGGCTCTGCGTTGGATGCCGTTGAAGAGGGTGCCACAAGATGTGAAGAGCTGCAATGTGATCATACCGTGGGCTTTGGAGGCAGTCCGGATGAAAATGGAGAAACTACGCTTGATGCCATGATTATGGATGGGTAGTTTATTATTTTTATCATGTATAAAGTTTCATATTTTCTAAGACATAGTCTTAACGAAACTGTAGGGAAAATCATGCGGTGGGTGCAGTTGGATGTTTGCGAAGGGTAAAGAATGCCGTGGGTGTTGCTCGGAAGGTCATGGAACACACTGCTCACACTCTTTTGGTCGGCGAATTGGCTACAGAATTTGCTCTCAAAATGGGATTTCCACAAGAAGATCTTTCCACAAATGTCTCACGAAATATGCACCAAGAATGGAAACTGAGAAACTGCCAGCCAAATTTTTGGCGTAATGTGGCTCCAGATCCTACTACATCCTGTGGACCGTACATTCCGATTAGTACCAAACTTTCGGCTGTTGCTGGTCCCAAAAGAATTGTAGATAGATATAATCACGATACCATTGGAATTGTGGCTATAGATAGTTATGGAAAAATTGCATCGGCTACATCTTCCAATGGGGCAAGAAATAAGATCCCAGGGTAGGTATTAATATACAAACAACTTTTAGAAAATGTTATATACATTGTTTGTTTTTAGACGTGTAGGAGATGCCCCAATTGTGGGGGCTGGGGGTTATGTGGACAGAGAGATTGGAGGAGCTGCAGCAACAGGAGATGGGGACATCATGGTCCGATTTTTACCCAGTTTGTTGGCCGTTGAGAAAATGGGGGCAGGGTTAAGCCCTCAGGAAGCAGCAGAGGAGTCCATTGCCAAAATTGCTCGTTTTTATCCAACTTTTAGTGGGGCTCTGGTTGCTGTCAATCTTAATGGGGAATATGGAGCTGCGTGCCGCAATATTGCTGGGGGCTTTCCATATTGTGTCCATTCCCCTCAGAATGGAAATAGCACTCTAGTTCTTCATGTGCAATGTTTACAAGAACAAGAATAGAAAATAAAAAAAATCTTTCCAAAAGCACAAAAAAAAATTGTCTAGCAATATTGCGTGAATATTTATTCATTTGTTTAGTATATATATATATACATTATGCTCGCAGTTGTGTAACAATTGTTGAATTTTCTTGTCATAAGTGGTAAAACAAATTGCATACAAGTCTTGCACAAAAAGTGTGACATATATAGTACGAAAATTTAAGTACGAAATTAACATATAATACTCTAGTAACACAGGAATCAATCAAGCCCAATGACCTGTTAATCCCGAGTTTTCTCTCCGGAATTTAATTATTATTGTTGAGTGTGAGTTTCAATTTTTTTGTGTGAAGCTATAATATTTTTGGTATTCAGGTTCATTGTCTTGACATAGCTAAAGGGAAGAAATTAAGGCTTATCAGGTCATTGGACATGCATCGTGTAAGTCTTATGGATATAATTCTGGTCTGGTGGTGCAGGTGTGATGGTGGTGCAGATAGTACAGTTGTGTTTGTTTGTTTTTATACTAATACTTGACTCGTGTTGTATTCAATTCTAGACTGATTTGACTGAGGGACGTCCAATCTCTTTATTGACTATGTAGAAGTGATGCTTTTTCCCGAAAAGACCCCAGACGACAGCTATGTTTTCAACAATGATGTTGAAAGGGATAATGAGAAGGGCTCCGATGAGAACAAGAAGAGAGCGGCCCATTCCCATCCGATGAAGGGAAAATGATTTGATGACTCCAAAAACATACATATAAATATTCATGGCGCCGATGAAAGCACACACAAAGTTAATGATTGTAGGGCTGGGTATTGGAGCCATCACAGCCCAGTACATATTCGATGTCGTAAGTGGAAGTGTGACCCATGAGAATAATGAAACTGCCAGAAAAATCTTCTTATTCCACTCAATTGCATCCGAAAAGACAACAAGCCAAATCCCCTAAAAATACAAAATAAATGGAAAATTAACCAAATAAAGTAAAATATGTTATCATTTTGGAGAATTAGATAGAATCACTGTCCAATCCAATAAATGTCCAAAAGGATAAGCAAATAGTAATATCATAATTTAATAATTTAGAAGAATCTACCTGCAGCCATCGCTTCCTTTGTTGTAAAAAATCCCACATAGTGAAGGGCGATTTCTCCCACATTTCTCCCTCA
>JAQIXN010000646.1:0-31999 GCA_034698145.1 Proisotoma minuta
AGTTTCCCATGCCCCCCGCCCCCAGCCCCATTTCCCCTTCTAATTTCTCCTCATTTGTCTTTTGTGAATGAAGGATAATTGCGAGGATATCATTTGCCTCAATTTGTACTCCAAAGCCATTGCAGCCTAGTCTTTAGCTCTGTTATGCACCCCGACGTCCGTCCGTCTTTCGGAAGATATTTAGAGTAGTCACCTAGTTTGTTGATTATACCCATTTCCTCCCACTTTATTGCTGACGAGTAAAAATAAAAATACTCACTCAGTTGGCTGTTAATGTAGTTTGTACTTGTGCTGTAATTTCCCAACCTTTCATCGCCCATAATCACTTACAACTCAAAGTAAACGATGCGGCTGTTTACTTTCATGGGAGCATCCAGTTTTGTTTCACAGCCCGTCTCCATTAATTACAAAACTTATCATTTGCATACAAAAGGTTGGTGGCAACTATGGAAATATGTGGATATTGCATTGCAAGTAAAATGACAAGACAAATTTGAACGCTTCCAAATTATTTTTAACTTTTGGGGCACGCTTATTTATTTGCAAACAGCTGCGGTAACAAAACAGATGCGGTACGGCATTTAAAGTTAAATGGAACATGGCTTTTGAAGTGGTGGTAAATGGGGTAATGGGGTAAAAGTCCCCTTGGCTTTTGCCCCCTGACCTTTGAAGGTGCAGCAAGTGCAGTGGAGGGCTTGAGGAAAATATGTTTTTCAAGAGTTGAGAGTTGTATTTGGTCTACAAAGTTTGCTTTGCTTTGCACTTGCTGCAAACTCACAAACTTTTTCGGTCTGCTGAGCAAATTGAGTCAGATCCGAGTCAGTCTCAGGCTTAATTAAGAGAGTAATTGGTAATTAATAAATATTAGACAAATGGAAAACAAATTTAATTATCCACATTTTTGTGGTCTGCTGCTCTACTGCAGAGTGAAACTAAGTAACTTTTACAGGATGTACATAAATAAATTAACCATGTGCTTGTGGTCCATGAACTGCTTTAGTTTTAATTATTTAGTTCATTCCCAAGCCAAAGTCTGTCGAGCTTTGTAAAGTTGCGTTGCATTGCTCTTGACTTCTTAGTTGCGTAAGTGGATGGAATGGTTTTGCATGTCGGTGTCAGTTGCTGTCAACTTTCCCTCAAACCTCAAACCACAGCAATATTTGACGTAATAATATTCAACTCGTAACCATGGGAACAAGGGATTAAATTTCTTCAAATCAAAATCAAATTGCAACTCCCTGGAGAAGATGGAAATTGCAATTGAATTCTATTATTCCTTCTTTCTCTATAAGTCTTTTACTCAATCAACTTTGGCCGAAGCAAAGGTAAATCAAAGCTGCTCTTCTTTGAAGATTATTAACTATTTATGTGATAGCTTCAGTGAGAAAATTTCATGTCAACTTTTCCAAGGAATCAACAGGTCAAAGGTTGCTGGAGGATCAATCTCAAGTTGTTAGCAATATAGAAAGAAAGTAATTTAGTTTTAGAAATATAGTAGCAAATAAATGTCATCCCAGTTGCCTCATAAAGTCAGCCAGGCTCATCCATAAGTCATGAGCATATTGAGTGCGTGGGGTTGGGGGGAATTCCGCTATAATTGGACATATTGTGATGCAATGCAATATTGGATTGTTCTTGTTCCATGATTGGAACAAGAACAATCCAAGAAGGGGGAGAAAGTAGAGTTTTATGGTATTGTCCCATAATAGTTGAATAAGATGCAACTGCAAGTTTAATGAAGTTGGCTGGGTGGGAAATGAAAAAATAATGGGCCCCCGTCGCCATAAATCTGGACCTGAATTATTAGTGAAGCTTATACAAAGTATTTGTACTTTCTGTCACAACCAGCAAATATTTTAGTCAGATTGATTACAAGACAAAAGAATGAATTATTTGAGTTTACTTTTCATCACTAAATTGTTCTTTTTTTTCTTCTGTACTTATTTGCCAATTTGACAAATTGCATTGAGACGGCTTCTTCTTCTTTTTACATAAAATTGAGCTACTTAAATTTCTTTCCATAAAAGATACAATTTTATTTGATATCCAGATTTGTTTTTGAAACCAGGAAAGTTTGCTTTTCATCTGGAAATTGAAGAAATGGCAGGCAGCATAATTATAATGGAATACAAATATTCCGTTTTCTAGACTGCTCTTTTTTATATACCTAAGTAATTGACATTAGAATTGGCTTGAGGATTTTGGAGAAAGTTGACTTTAAAGCTTGTCCTGGGGCAAAGTGTCACTTTTTGTCGACATTTACGACCAAGATGGTCAAACTAATGACCATAATTGAAGCTAATTTAAACACTGCTCATAATTAAAAGGTTTGCAACAAATTACAACTCAAATATTAATCCAAATCCACCTTTCCTCTTCCCATGTTGGATAAACTTTCTCCAAAATCTCATTTATGTGTACAGTCACATATCCCATGGCTTCCCTAATAATGTGAGTAATATGAGTTGGCTAAATAAACAGAAAGTGCGTCTTGCACTTACTTACATAACTATATATATATTCCTTTCTATTCAAGATCTTACTTTGCTTGCTTTCCTCTCTCCAGGAAGAAAGTGCAACATGTGGCTTGTATAACTAAACTTCCAAACTTTACCTTATCAATAATTTACTGCATTTAAATTTCCAGCCAGCTAAATTATTTAAGGGAAGGAGCAGAATCGAATTTAATTTAACGCTTTACTTTACTTCTTTTTCACACTTGGCTCTGAAGTTAATGTGACATTAGTACCTTGTAATTTAGAATTGCAAAATAACTTGAGAAATGCTATGCTGATTTTTTACTAATTTAAGTTATCCACTTTCTCTCAATCAAATCTCACCCTTTCACAAACTTTCTGTAAGTAAATAGATGTGAAATTTATTTATGTTTGTTGGTTTTGGGGAATTCAAATATAATAATAAAAGGGCTGAGGGCGTGAGTCGAATTCTAATTCCCGAAATCCACTTTACTCCATTTATTACGGCCACAACAAAGACCGCACCCACAGCAACTCCCACCGTATTATGATACAGTGTTCAGCCCCGGGCAAGCAACCAACAAATAATTCACACTCCAAAATCAAAATCACTTTATTTCTTTTCCTCTTTTCCCATTTATTAAAGTGGAGTGTGAAGGGATCTAAGCAAAATTTGGGAAAAATTGAGATAATACAGTAAAATATGTGGATATAAAAAAAATCCCTTTTCATCAAACTTTTTTTTTCTTTTTGAATGAGTTTCCTTTGAAATTTGACATTTAATTAAAATGAGTTAGAGATAAATATTTTGTCTAATTGAAAGGGATTATTGAAAACTTTTTAAAGTCAGCCAAGGGGAAAATTAATATTTGATTGATGTTGTTTAAAACTTTTGAGAAAAATATTTCTCCCTTTTGGAACAATAAAACTGTTTGTAATTAGCACAGGCTGAGACTCATACATTGTTAACATGGCATTGTTACAGTTAGATTGTTTACGCAATATAAAATTCCCAGAAGCCAAGCCAACAAATCATTTGAGGTCAAATAGCCTCATAATTTAACAAAGTAACGTTTAAACTTAAATCGGGAAGTGAGTCGCAGTTAGTAACAAAATGATTCGTTGCTTGTTGCTCATTCAAAGCCAAATCCCAATTAAAGATGTCAAAATTCATGTTCAAGTCCCAAAGCTGAGATTGGAAGGTGGCTAGTTTAGGAAACAATGGTGCCTTCCTTATTATTATATTACATAATCGGCAGCCCTCATTTGATTGTGTGGAAAGTGGAGTGGAGCAAAAATTTATTTCAATGTCAAGCTTCCGTGAAAGACTTTTCCAAAAATAATTAATGTATCCACCTTCCACCAATTAATTCCACAGATTGTTTCGTTCATTGACACTAAAATTAGTTGGTTACCAACTGTACAGGGTGACCAACAACATTTTAAGAAATAGGCTGGAATCTTTAGCCATGTAGCTAAAACTTGAGAGCTGAGCAGAGTTGTAGATGCAACAATGAAGCAACAATGGAATCCACAGTTTGGATGGATTTTTGAAACATTCGCAAGTTGGTAACTACGTTGCAGTTTACCTTGAACAGCTCACTGACCCCTCAGCAACGCAAAGCAACGCAACCAACAAACCAAATCTAGCCAAAACCAACCACTCTTCTGTACTCCCGTATTACTAAGTAATTTCTTTAAAATTCTGGGACATCCATTGGACAGCATAACAACGAAATTATGTCACATTTTTAAATGTTCCTATCTTCCAAAAAATACAACTCTTAAGATAGTTGTAACTAGCCTAGTATTAGATAATTGGACCGGGAGTTTAGTTTAGTTTTTGTTGTCTGGGAGTGTATTAAACTCTTAAAATGCTAAATGCCCTCCAGCTAAAGAAAAGATTCTTTAGCACTTTGTGAATGGCCCACAGCAACAGCAATGGCAATCTTTTAAAATCTTTGCGTACTTTTCAAGTTGAAGTTCAACGAACGAGGCTAAAATAAAATACCTTTGTAAATTATAAGAGATTTAATTGAGGTTTTTATGAAAAAATGAGACTATGCTGGCTGTTATGTATATATTTATTCAGCAAATATTTGCAAGAGGCCCACAACTACAACTACCGAGCTAAAGTCCGGAAGATGTTGTAATAATTACAACTTGTCAAGCTTACTATTGATCTTTAAACAGGGGCTTGTATATGTAGTGGTAAATAAACATTTACAAGCTTGACAATTTGAGACAAAGTGGATACTTAAACTTGGAATTCACACTCATAACTAAGCATAAGCCTTTAATTAATGAAGGATGTGGATGTTCCAGGAATTTCGTGTTTGGCGACAATTTCCAGGTGACAGGGAAAGTAATGAGGTGAAAGTTAATTGGGTAAAACTTCCACCTGAAAATCCAAACTTTTAATTCCTCTAATGAAACTCATTCAGAGTCAGAGGGGAATTTTAGAATCTAGTTTTTTTTTGCAATATTTATATTTTGATTTTCTTTTGCATGTCGCAATGTAAGTCGCAGTATGCAATTTTTTGAATGTGTGACAAGTCGCAAAAGGGAAGTCAAATTATATTATTTCCATCTGGCAACTTTCCGGGTTGAGATTGAGACTGAGTTGAGGTGACATTTCCATTATTTTAGAAATATACTCGGCTTGACGTCTCACAAGTTTTAAAATAAGCAAAAAGCCAAGGTTGGAATGTGAGGAAATTAATTATTTGTATTGGACACAATCTTACTGCTCAAAGTCAAAGCTAAAGGGGATGAAAGGTAAAAATAAATAACTTTATTTTTACAAACCAGATAATTTTGTCAGTTTGACATTTCTCATCATCTTGCGGAAGTTTATGAAGTGTTGTCAATATGAAATGCATTATATTATGAATACTACGGGTAGTTATGTAAATGTGCCATTATTACGTCACCGCAACTAAAGTAACTGGCAAAAGTAACGGTAGCGTAGCTTACAAATGAATAGCCGGCAAAATGCAGCTTAGGTTAGATTGTTTGCTTACCTCTTCTGTGACCTCCCGCGGCAGATGTTTAATTTGCAGTCCCCTCCCCCTGTGGAACTTGCGCTTAATTTCCTCAATCCTTTTCTCAAGGGAGTCTGTAGGGGAAGCCGAGGGCTGAGCATTTGACCCTTGACCCGGCCCTGACCCAGGACCAGGCCCTACACCCACACTGTGCACTTCGTCAACCCAGGACGCCCCTGTTGAGGCTGTGGCCACCACACCTGACGACCACAAGTTGTCAAGTTCACGGTCATAGCAGGGGAAACGTGGGGGTCCTGAGGTGGAAAATGCGTCCGCGGATCCAGCAGCCATAATATATTTTACTTATGTAATAACTAACTAAAGTGTAGGAGTAGCATATGGGGAAGTTGAGACGAGTATCTTTCTCTGGGGAAAGTGAGAGAGAAGAGAGAAGAGAAGAAATATCCTCACTGCCCGAAGAGCAACAACGAACTGAAACATCCAACAACTAAATCCCGAGCTGGCTACAGCAAACCAAAGCAAAGCAAAGCAAAGCAAGAAACCAGCCGACAATTAACAATAGCCACCCAACACTAACAACCATCAATTGTTTGTAAATATACCACAACTACTGCTCAACAAGCTTTGGAAGCTTTAGAAGAGCTATTTCGGACAGGTCAACTTGAGACTGACTGATGTTCATAAGCTTTGGGCATCCAACTTCCAAACAGGAGCTGGGTTGGGATGATTGGGAAACTCTTGGAAATTTTGTGAATCTGCATCCAAGTTGAGGTTGGTGGTTTAAAGTTTAAAGGCAGTTGTTGAAGTTGTAATGTCTCAGTACCGTAGAGGTCAAGAACTTGGGAGTTCATGAGTAAATTGGAGGCATAGGAGGAGTTTTCAATGTTGAGTAAATTTCTTGCTTATGCCGGGGATTGAATTGCATTGCATTGAATTGCAGGATTTATTTAATGTTATGGAATCTCAGTCAACAATCTGAGCAACAGGTAAAGTATAATATAAGTAAGCTAGACGAGGGCATTAGCTTCTCATCAAAGTACAATCCCCCGCAGAAAAGAAGAAGAAAAAGAATTGAATGAGGAGCTGCGAAATAACTCGCCTCAGGTGCAGAAGCAAAAAAATAAAATCTTCTCCCTACAAGAGCCAAACCACAAGAATTCAAATGATATCCACACCCAATCAAAGAGACGTTTCAATTCTGCAAAAAATATACTCAGATGTAATAATTTGCTTAATTGTGCTCTGCTAACTGATGACAATTTTGGACATGTCCCTGTGACGATGACGTTCATCCATTCACTACCTGTCTTCCTTTTGACCAAAGTTTTCATTCAATTTTGAAGCTCTGTTCAAAAGTTACATGAAAATCCATTCAGACAATTATGGGAAATATTTATGGACACCAATTTCCGAACATTACAAGCTTGTTGTCACCCCGTACATATAAATATATACAGTTAATAAGCATTTGCATTGCGATTGCATTTGAATGCATAAGTATATGCATTTAATTTGAGTGAACAGTATCGAAAATTGCATCCACTCCTTTTAAAGCTTGAATAAGTTTCTTTTTTTATACCAAGGCAAGCCCAAGTGTCTAGAAAATGGAAAATGACAGCCAAAATCTTCACATTGTTTGGGGGCAGAAGAAAACCACGCCCATGGTAAAGCAAAGGACAAGATCCACCTGGGAATTTATTTATTTACTCTCGACAATTATTTTGCCAGAGGCTTCTCTTAATATTCATGATTCCTCATTAAATATGAATGAGCTGAGGCTGAGGATAATGGACAACTTTTTCCATACACTGCTACCTTTAAAAGATGTGCAGTGTGGTCAAAAACATGGCAAACATAGATTAACATTCTTCCTTCAGCATGTTTGTCTCAATTTCCCCACCCTTCCTTGTGAAAGCAGTGAAGACGTTGCGAGCTTGCAACTCGTATCCTTCTCATTTCCCCCAAATCAAAAGTTTGCCATGTAACATCATGTAACATGATGTATAATACATATATACATATATATATATGAAAAGGGTTTTATGAAAAGATGCGAATGAACTAATTTTTAACTCTTTGACCAATACCAGTAATTAGCTCGGAATATGTTAGCTATTTGTATATATAAGGATAATTGCTTTGGAATGCATTGAATCCCCGTTTGAAAAATGGGCAAACATGTCATTTCCATGCAGTATGGAAACGCATCCGACACGAACTTCAAAAACTGGGGTGCAAGTACTGCAAGTAGACGAAGAGACCTAGAAAGTAAAAGTGTTTACATGTTGTACATAATAAAATGCTACAGGGTGGGCTAAAGGGAAAGCCAAAGCCTTAAACCATTTATTTAATTCAATTTGGTTCCAAAGTGACTTTTGTCACGAGCCCCATTTGCTCCAATTAGTAAGCTGGAGCTTTAAAGCTTTTACCCAAGCCTGACTTTCCCTTTGGCCACTTTGCTTGGTGATTAATAAACATTAAAATAAAGTTTCCTCTGAAAAATGCTCCTTTCATGTCACCATTTGTAATGCAATGTTATGTTATGAGCACATTCATTTTGTCCATAACCTTATTTGACATGCCGGAGCTGACAAAGTGACATAATGAATAAGTATGACGCTTTTCAAAAATGGGTTTGGCTGTTTAGCTAATAATACTTGTGTCGTGTTCATTTCAAAGACAAACACAGAATTTGACTTAGTTTCTTGTACAAAACTGCCATTTTTTAAACTTCGACTTGTCGCTATAAGCCTTTAGATTCTTTTCAGCAAAAAATCAACTTTGCAACACAAAAAAAAACATCAAAAAGCATCAATTTTACCATTTTAAAAGCACACTTTAACTCACACAAATCAACATCAACATCAACACAGCTCCAAAATGCAAAGGGAAAGAGAAAGTGAGACTTTGAGTTTGAGGCTTCATAAATAATCTGGTAATTCAAAGTGTTCGTGTTTCATAAACATACAAACTCACTTTTATTTCCCCATGAAAAATGAATGCGGCTAATTAATTCTTAACGGGAATAAATAAATGTCAGCAACACTTCATTATGATGAATTATTTCCTTGGCCAACTTTCTCTGCACCCTGAACAAGGAAAATGAAACAAAATATTTACATTTTTCCATCGGGTTGTAATGCAATCAGCTTGTAGAGCTTTTTAAGCAAAAATGTACAATCTTAAATACTCAAATTGGCTTTTCATGTTCAGGAAAGCAAAGTGGATAAAAAGACCAACTGACTGTTTATTAAAGTGTTGTAAACGTTAAAAATAGCTCGCCATTCAAACGTTGAATATTAAACATTTTCCTGTTCGTTTATATAAACGGCACAAACTTTATGAACCAAAAACCAACTTTGGATTCTAAAATTTGACAGACAGACAGACGGACGGGGGAGGCAAAAGTGTGGCGAGCTAGCTACTATAAGTACGAAGCAGCTATCAATAGGTCAATTCGCAAAGACTTGGTAGAGATGCATTTGCTAAAAAGCACGGAAAAGTTTGCCGGATGCCAAAAATAGCTGGAAAATACGTTCCAATTTTTTGGCAACTGAAACCGTGTCAAGATGCCAGAGTTGTTTGTATCTGTTCGAAAACACAGCAGTTTCAGTTAATTTTCCACCATTCTGCGGAGAAGAGAAGATAATGTGGTGAAAGTGAAACTTGATTTGCTCCTAATTATAATTAACTTAGGCAACAAGAAATTTGAAGGGTGAAAGGTAAATTAATTAACTTAACTTAAGATACTTTGTTAAACAAATTGACTTAATTGGATTACAAGTTGTAAGTGAAGGGAAATTGAGACATGCTCAGCATCAGAATTTAGAAACAATTAAGATGGCATAGGTAGCGAATAATTGGTCAACTAATTTAATTGACCACTATTTAATACAAGATCCTTTATGGAAACTTGCAAATGCTGTCTATCCAGCTTTTTGTTATATTCACCTGAAAATTATCACTTCAAATCTGCACAGATTTTTCCAATTTCACAGCCTAATAAACAAACTGTAATTAAACATTTGGCATTTAGATTTAGATACAATTTAATCCCTCAAGGGCTTATATAAAACTGGTAAACAAATTATGAAACTTGGCCCAAAAGGATTACACTTTAATTACATACTTAATTATAACTTATTCCAAAAAAGAGCTAAATTACTAATTAAACATTGCAAGAAAATCTATATCTCTTGTTCCTTCCTTACATAAAATTTTAAGTTTCCCAAAGGAAGCCAAAATTCAGTTTCTTGTGGCCAAAGGAGTCAATTTCCTCGTACGAAACTCAATTACTTTTAAATAAATTGCTTTGCTTTCTCTTAGCTAAGGGTCCCAAAGGTTAAACTAATTAGCTGGAGAATGAGATACAAAGTCATTTAACTTTTCAGATGCCACTGCGTCACACGGTCCCACCCCTCGCAAAAATTTGTATGTTAAATCTCAACAAAAATTGGGATCTCATTTGCTACTCGGCACATTCTCCAAGGGAAATGGCAGAGCTGTTGGAAAATGATGGCTACTTGGAGTTCCAAGGACCTTTCACCCACTGTCGTAAGTGATGTTAGACAGCATCAATCAAATGTTAATTTTCCACATGGATGATTTTAAAAAGTTTTCATAATTAACTTCAATTAGACAACATGTTTATTTGTTGCTCAATTAAAAGTCAGATTTCAAAGGAAACTCAATCAAAGAGGAAAAAAAGTTTGGTACTTTTGTGACTAATGCACATATGCATATCAAAAGGGAAATTTGATATATAATATAAACATTTTACAGTATAATTAATTTCTAAAATAGCACCAGGGATTTTGATTTTGATTTGGAAAATGAAAATGAACGGTAGAATAACAAAAAAACTATGAGGATATCAAATCTCGAACCCAAAATAACATTTAATCATAATTACATTTTAAATGTTGGTGTAATGAGTGGCATGGATTTATTTTTTATTAAGATGTGAGTTGTTTAGCAATAGCAAATGCAATAAACTTTCCCCAGGCTGAAATGTTGTGTTGAGTGTTTGATTGGATTTGAGTTGAAGTTGATTCTATTTATTTTTTCTCGAGATGAAAGTGACAGGATTCAAATAACTTTTCAAATCACTCACAACTCAACTTTTTACTGCCTTTCCCTTCATCATAAAATTCAGAATATTTCAAAACCAATAAAGGAAGTCAACCTTAGGATGTAATAAACTGATGTAAAGCTGCGGCGGACAACTTTCGTCAGGTGGGACATGGTCACAAAGACAGACAGACAGTCATGAGGCTTAATAAGACGGTAGTTTCGTTCAACTTTTCTAATTTGGTAGCCAAATAAATAAAATCAGAGCATGAAATTAAATTCCCAAAGGTGAAAGTTAAAAGTGATGAGAATTTGTCAACTCCAGGGATTTCCCATAAACCAATAACCAATAATAATTAGCAATCAACAATTTTTTAAAAAAGCTCTTTTTTCGTTTTTTCTAACCTGTTGACTTACTTTTGGCTTTTTTTGTCAGTTTTTGAACAAAAGCCCAAATTAATTTCATAATCTTACAAAAGCTTACGCAAAAACTTTCTCTTTTAATCCGATCAAATAATGAAAACTAAGTCTGTTTGCTCATTTTTAATCCGATTAACTTACAAAAACCTCAGACTTTAAACAAATCCAAAACTGGATAGTTTCGAAAGAAAGCTGATTGATGAAATTTTCTTTGCCAGCTAAATTATGCGAGTCCCATTTAAATGAAAATGAAATTCAAAATCCATTTATTTTGCAAAGCTTCATCAATATTGGAAGAGCTGATGGAAATTGTGAGAGCAAGGGGAAATTTGTCGAGAAAATACCTCCATCTTCTACTCAGAGAACAATTGCTCAAACTAAATCTAAGTTTTGGAGTGGGAGAAATTTACTATGGGCTTCAGTTCCTTCCGAGATGCAAAGTAAGTGTATGAAAGTGGCGAAAAGTGTCCCATATATATTCCATAATTTGCAGAGATTAAGAGAATTAAACCTTTCGTACTTGCGGCACGTGGAGCCAAGCCACATCATCCAAATTATTCCATGTCTTGGATCAATAGTCTCACTCAATTTGGGAATGACTCTTGCTCACGACCTGGTGAGAACTTTTCCGATTACATAATGACAAATGTGATGCTTTCTTCATCTAATGATGTGGATAGATGCTAAGACGAATTGCGCAACATTGTCCGAATCTTGTTGACCTCAACCTACAGTCCACGTTCATATCGGACGAGGGACTGATGGCTTTGGTTCCTGGCTCTGGGGGCGGCTGTTGGGACGGATCCCTGACGCTGGGCGGATGTCCCCTCTTGCAACGAATCGTGGTGACGGAGACAAAGATCACTTGGTTGGGGGCCCTCACTCTTATTCAGGGATTGAGGCAGTTGAGGGATTTCGATTTCGATAGAATTTTTCAGGTTGTTATAAACAAACAAAAAAAAACTTTTTTTTGGGGAGGAATTGCAATTTTTTCTTAAAAAATTGAAAAGGTTTTTGAACACATTGATCCTTCGAGCTTACCCCCCTTAAGTTTACGGGCATTGTACTCAACCACTCCTTCGATTCGGGGGGAAAGTGTGAATACTGCGGCTGTCCTTTGTCCAAACGTTGAGGTATTTGGCATATCCATAATGAAATAATACTTATGCATGGGAAATGAATGGAAGAAGGATTCTAAACAGATCCTCTCAATAACGGGGTGTTGGATGGATAATGACAACTTCTACAAGTTCATGCAGTTTGAGCACTTGAAGACACTCTCCGTGTTTAATTGCGAGGGGAAGACTATTGATTATGGGGAAGGGATTTTACCAATGCTACAAATTATTGGGCCAACACTCGAAAACCTCATTCTCTCAAAGTTCTCTCAAGTTGATCTCGTAAGTAAGTACTTAGTTGAATGGAAAACAACTACAACCGGGCTCAAGGGTCGTCGTGTATTGTCTCTTACAAACCTCTTCAACATCCTCCCTCTCAATATGCCAATCAATATGGGTGTAATAATGTAGCGGGGGACATCATTTGGTCCATTTTATTAGAACAGACATTCTGTTGACATGTTATAGCTGATCTGTCTGTTACTGACATTGAGCCTTGAGTCCACTTCAACCTGCAATGCAACAACCGATCCATTTCCCCAGGATTAATTCACTTTGTTCGGGTTATGTTTGTTTATCAGGTCTTGGTCGCTCTTGTCCACGGCTGAGGAAACTTGCGCTAAGTGAAATCGGAGAGATTGGGACTGCCCCCGGAGGAAACGCTCTCCCCCAGCTCTTCTCATACCTCACCAATCTCGAGCTGTGGTTGGACTCTAATTGTGTTGCAAGCTCATCCAACGCTTTGAGCCAACTCCTACAAAATGCCACCCTGTTGGAAAATCTACTGGTGAAAAAGTCAGAGTCCCTTACCCTCAGCCTACTCCAGAAAATTTGGATTGTAATATGAGATACTATGATTTAGGGTCAATTATTTGACAATTACATGCTATTTTAGAGCAACCCAATGGTCCACCTTTCCCGAATAATGTTGGATGGATGTAATCAAGTGGAAGGGGACGCCATAAAAGCACTTCTTCAGATGGAAAACGAGCTGAGCACAATTCGGATTTGGAGTTGTAGCAAAATCAAAGTAGAGGACAAAACGGAACTCAAAAATCTCATTGAACAAGCTCATTTATACGTTTATCTTGAATGGTTTGAATAAAAAAAATAAAAAACAGCAACAGTAAGTTATTAAATCAGTCATTTATACTCAAATTACGAAATCACAGGACATGTATTTATGTAGATACAAATAATTAAATAAATCTGGGCTACTAACTATTTCTACAAAATAAAACAAAGGTACAGAGACAAACAAACAATAATTGTGCGTTACAAGAAAGGCACGGAGGCGAAAAAGCTTCACAATCAGTACTTTTTGGTTCTTATAAACAAGTTAAATTAATTATAAAACAGAGCACCTTAATTCCATTATTTCTGCCATAAATATAAAACTTTCTGTCTTTTCACTCTTTTCTTAAAATATCTGACTAGTTGTAGATAGATCTTAATTAAAAGATTATATTTCTATTTCTACACTAAACTAACAAGTTGATGATGAGGCCACAATTTCAAAATATGGTGAAATATTTTCGTATTGTCATTTTTTTTTAGAAATCGGATACTTTTCTGAAAAAAAGAAATCAACACTGCCATTAATTTTTTTTTGCTGGAAAACAAGTAATTTTTTTTAATTCAAGTTATTAACAAACATTTTGAACTCACAGAGACTACAACCACACGAAAATAAATAAATTTACATGCTCACTGTTCACCTACGTGATAACTATGGGTAGGATTAGTCGACGTACCTTAATCGATAGCGGTCATTAGACGAACCCCCAAAATACTCTGTGTAAACTAAATGGAACAGGAAAAGATGGAAAAGGATAATGAGTAAGGATAAAAACACCCAAAACATCGTTGACATTGCACTATAGCCAGAGCCATGTTTGTGCATAGAAATTACATGGTGTTCATGAGCCGGGGCTGAAATTGTTAAAATAAAGAAAAAAAATCAGATAAGAATTGAGTTAATGCCAGATTCTTTAATTGTATTACCTTCAATAACTTCCTTGACATGAATTGAGAGATGAAGTTCCTCAGCGTGTTGGCGATCTGAAGTTATGTAGAGGACGGATGTAATTGGATCCGTTATTTTAAGGGGGAAGGGCTGTCTTTGGGGTCCAAGCTCTACGGGCGCGTCCAAACAACCCGCATCACAAGCGTAGTAATCTTTGTCTTTTCGATCAACCGCGGCAAACAGTACGGCTTTGTTGTTCGCTCCAACTTCCACGCTAACGTTGACATGAGTCGAATTGCCATACAAGATTCGACTGTGAAGAATAAACGGAAATTTATTTATCCATGAAAAGCCATAAAAAGGTGAAAGGTGTATGTCACTCATACCGGAAATTATAATCCCTGTGCAGGTCTTTGGGTTCAGTGTTAAACTCAAGATGGAAATTTCGGAATTTGAAACCCCCAAAGCTCAGTACCATCCCTTGAATAAGTCCTGCAGCTCCTGCACGTAGAAGTTTGTGGCAGCCAAGTTTCTCCAAAGTTAGAATCCACAAATTGCACACTTTAAGTATCCCTTGTTCAGAGCTCAGGCCAGCCCATAGACTTGGAGCTTGTCTGAAAAAACAAAACATTTTATAAAAGTAAAAGGCTATTTAAAAAGTAGTTGGAGTCATTTCAAAGCTTACAAAGTATGATGTCCCCCATAACACCCTTCCGCATAAGAAAGAACATTATTGGCATCTGCAATTTGAGAAGTCGAGACTCCAATTTCATGAAGGGGATCCCTAACTTGAGACAGAACGTAGTACATTGTCGCATTTATTTTATTTCCATTGAGAGCATCTTCTGCTTTTGAAGGGCTGATGTAGAATCCCGTCCTCCACACGTCCTTCCACGAACGGGTGTGAGCGAGGTAGAATTCTTGCGGATTTTGAAGCAGGGCATCTCTCAACTCCTATAAACAATAAATATATTAAAACATAAAAGCCCATTAATTAATTATGTTTTACCCTTTCCGTCTTTTCAATAAGACCATCAAGTACTCGTTCTGAATTTTGTTTTGATGTTAAGTGAACATAGTTTACAACTGTGACAATTCGTATGGAAATTGAATCCTGGGGTGAGATCTTTAGAAAAACAAAAATGCAATTTTTAAAAAGATCCCATAAAAATAAAATATATATCGTTCAAACCTGGACAGCATTGGGAACTTTTTTGTAGCCGATTGAAACCATGACCTTGTTTTTGCTATCCTTTGACGAAATAATTCCGGTCCCAAGCACATAAGGAGCGTCACCATCATCAAGCTGCATTCTGGAGTAAAAATAAAAATAAGCATAATATTTTAAAAGTTTGTATACCCATGTTAACTTACTTTTTCTGCTCAGTCTTAAAAGGGGGATCACTGCTCCATCCTAATTGTTCAAATTGAACCAATGCAGGCTTCCTCCCACGATTATTTATTGAGATATTTTGTTCGAGGACAGAAGGATGTGTCCGATGGGCAACGAATGAGCTGGAAATGTCCATTGAGTCTCCTCCGTCCCTTTCAATACACATGAATTTTGTCGCAGAACCACTAAAATACTGAGAAACAGAGGCTTCTTCATGCCCTGCATCATCCATCACAGAAACTTGAACAAAAGGCCGAAATGGGACTGGCAAATTTAGAATTCGACCATTCTAAGATTAAACAACATGGATTAAAACATTAAAACCGTTGAAAAAAGAATGTATATTATTATTACATGAGGCCTGATATTAATGGCAGCCTCGGCTCCAATGGCGAGTCCTAGATAACCATTTCCAACATAAGGGAGAAAATGGTGTTCGTCTGGATAAGGTCTTGGAATGTGCATAATGTTTGTATCCATATTTCCAACTTCATCCTCGAACTTTGCTAGTCTACGTTCCAGGCAATTTTCCAAGGGGGCTGTGCAGCAGTAAATTATATTAAAACATTTCCATACTATTTTCAAACACAAACTCACTTAGAATTCTCCGATTTTTGGCATAAGGTAAATGGTTATATCCAAAGAACCACAAGATAAGTACAAGGGCAAGAAGAAGAATGAAAAGTCTTCGAATGCTGTAAAAAAAATGTTGGAAACTGAAAATAAGTTGGAAACTTTGATAACTTACGAAGTGTGAACTTCCAACTGTCTTTTAATCCGACGATAAATATCTGTCAAGTCCATGACTTAATTCTGGAAATTCTGAAAGAGATAAGTGGCTTTAAAATTATTGGATATTCCAGATGGAGGGTGTAAACTTGCCACTTTGGATGATAAGCACAGCAGGTCACTGGGGTCATCTTGGTCACCAACAAAAACTGTTGAGCTTTGCAATTTTTCAAGCAAATATTGGAAAAGTGCGGTGCAAAAGACTACATTCGCGTACTCGGTTATTCCAAGCACAAAATTGTGCGTTTTGCCCCCGGTTCCTTAACTTTAGACCTTAAATGGCCTCGGAGGGGTATTGTACATTTGTGAGTTGAGGGCATGGGACATGGGACATGACATGGGACAAGGACATGACATCCGGGCATAAGGACGGCTGCCGTTTGCATTAGACATGGACGCGAAAGTCAGGCATAAAATCGCGGGATTGAAGATTGAACACTGAACAGTTAATTTTGGAGAGCAGAGCTGAGATAAATTTCGACAAGGTTAACTTTGGACATCATGCTTGAAAAATACGGGGACATGGTTCGCAGGGTACTTGACAAGATGATTGACCAGGATCCTGAACAATCCGAGTAAGTTTTTGACAATTTCTTCTTAAAAATTTGATTTTTAAGAAATCTAGTTGCAATCTGCATTAAATTTGAGTTATTAAATTTATGATTTAATTATCACAGCTCGTCGCGTTACTTTGGGGGGGAGGAGAGTCCTTTTATTACGGCCAAGTATGTAACCAAACTCACAACTTTTATTATTTTTGACCTAAACAGGGTGCTGCCGGATTTGGAGCTTATCTTCAACCAATTTACAATGATGCCCTATTTTTCCAAGACCTTCGAAACAATGTAGTGTAGTGTAGTGTAGTGTAGTGTCCCTTTTTGTAGTTTTGGTCCATTCGCTTTATGTCCCCATGTCATATCATGTCCCCATTTAGCTCGCGTCGTC
The DNA here is from genome assembly GCA_034698145.1 of Proisotoma minuta. Taxonomy (NCBI): domain Eukaryota; kingdom Metazoa; phylum Arthropoda; class Collembola; order Entomobryomorpha; family Isotomidae; genus Proisotoma; species Proisotoma minuta. The sequence goes on from JAQIXN010000646.1 coordinate 17,184, forward strand.
AGTTTAAATAGCATGTCGTTTCCATTTTTGTCAACAATATTCTAATTTTGTTTCTAAAATGTTGCAGGTTGGCAAAGAGGATGAAGGATCGGTTGGAGCAGTGTGGGTGGCAAGACGAGATCAGGCTTGAGTGCAACAGGGTCATCAAACAAATAGGCATTGAAAATATGAACGAAGATGATCTCGTAAGGGAAGTCTTACCTGCGGCTAGGGGTAATTAGTAATTGTTCATTCGAATAACAAGAAAGTCTTATTTTGCAAAAAATGTGTAAAAATCCTCTAATTTTGTGTTTCCAGCCGCAGTTCCAATGGAAGTGAAACGGGAGCTTGTGGCCATGCTCAAAGAAGCCCTGATGAAGGAGTTGGAAGGAGTTACTTACTGATTTTTGATATGAGGACGACGTAATTTTAATCATTTTGAATACGAAAGTTAATTTATTATTTTTGCATAGTATTATTCTTTTTATTTAACCGAATATTCTGTATCCCATTGCCCATTGTTTAATTTTAGAATTAAATGTTATGTTTTCCCCAGCTCGTGAGAACATTGCATTGCATTGTCGAACAATGAACTGTTTAAATTACATGTAATTAGGATAATAACGAATTTGGTGCAAAATGGAATTTATGCAATGCAAAATTGCAAACAATAAATGATGCATATGAATGTTTTACAAAATTCCGAAAGAAACAAATTTCATTTTTAGTTGGTTTGGCTTCCTAATCATCAATTAGATAACATCTCATGGAATTACGTAAAGCAAAAAGCACTGGAGTGGCAAACAATTTCCACCAATAAAATTTCAAGCCGATTACAGGGCCGGCGGAAACTGAAGGTAGTTATATTTCTATCAAAAAACCAAGGCCTTAGTCCCTTAAGGGCCTTCCTCCAACTTTTTCGTCAACTTTTTGGACTGCCGCCCCTGTCCGAGATATTGAACTCTTCTAGAATGATGATGCAAATTTGTGACTCATTCCGCAGACAGGTGATCACTTTTTGTTTGTACTAAACTCAAATCGGCCGAGAGAGCAAGTCCTCTCGTCCTTCGTCATAAAGTTCATCGTCAACTAGCTCCCCTTGTCGACACAAAGGTCAAGAAACGCCGAGAAAGGTAAGAGCTTTGGCGAAAGAGTGAGTTTCAAGTTCAAATCCAAAGGTCACCTTTAGAGATAAGTCAGCGACCGTTTGGTTAACGGCTCCAGCTATTTTTTAACTAGTTAAAGTTAACTAAGGAAGTTTGCCAAAAATTTGCGAAATTGCGAATTTTGCGAAAAAATGAAAGGGTTGAAGGTTAGTTAGAGGTCAAGTCAAACGGCCTTTTGTCGTCAGCCGAATTGTGTCGTGTCAAAGTTCAACGTCACGTCACGTGAATAATTCATCAGCTAACTGCATTAACATGATAATTGTGCAGCTGATCTCAATTCATATATAAATAGTTGAGGCGAGGGCAACGTTCTTTAATCCAATCAATAAATTTAGATAAATCCTTATCAAAAGTTAAGTTGTGCACGTGGAAGTTCATTGTCCAAATGACATTCGCCAATTTTTATAGATTTTTAAAACATTTGAAGGTTAAATGATTTCCAAGTTTATGCATTTTGGCAGCTTATCAATTTTTCACAACAAAAACAACGTTTTAATTATGTAAAATGTTTTGAACAACTGTAGGAAAACTACGTTTATTTATTTAGTTTGTTCTCTACTTTCGTAGAAGAAGGATTTATTTTAATTGTACCATTAGTTGGAAATTTTTCTTATTTTTTTGAGAAATCGGAACTCGTTCTATTTTGTTTGTTTTAATCGTGCGTCATCAGTTGAATGCAAAATGTAAATTGTTAAGTGAAGTTGTAATTGATAATTATTTTATTTGTGATTTGTTGGTTTTTTACAGATATCAAAGTCAACTTTAAAGTAGTGTCTCTGGTCCAACCAATTCAATCGTTTTGGGCTCATCATCATTAACTTGATACAAAATCACGGGATTTATTTAAGAGGTATGTTTGCAAGCATTTATTCATGCAAAGTATTATAAATGCCATTTTATTTTTTTTTATTGTAAATTTACAGATTGGAAAGTGAAAGCAAAAGTTGTAAAAAAAATTAAAGACAGTGAAATAATTTAGTGAAATACGTCGTTTCTTTTGGTGCTGCGATTGAATTGGATTGGATCGCAAACAATTAAAAATAAATGCACGGTAAAAATCTCCCATGAACTTTACATGATGGTGTCCCCCAAAAAGCGGATAACGACGGAATTACTCCATATCGCCCTCGTGATAACTCTCCTCCGAGGAAATCCCCCACGACTTGGAGTCTACGATAATGTGCTAAGCTCCAACTTTTTTAACGATAATAATGATGTGGATGCGTACTACGATACTCTCCATGCGGACGGACCACATTGGGCATTTTCTCGAACTAATTACCACCGATTTCGATCCATCTACATCGATCCTGGGCTGGAACGTTACAAGTCTATTTCTGGAGCCCTGAATGAAGATTACTATGAAGATTACAATGAAAACGATGGGGAAGAGGATCAAGGGGGCGAAGTCAGTTTTGATGAAGCGGTATATCGTCAACAAGCCCGATTGATGCTTCTTTCTCAACTTTCATCCTCTGTTTACTCTCGTCCCAAGCAACTGAACCCGACGCTAAGAGACATTACAGCCTACCTCGTCTCTGAAACAACGACGAGCAACAATGATCACTCTTTGGCCGAACTACCAATTGTTCCACCTGGCAGTTCTTCTGGTTCTTCTTCAGGCGCTGTCCCTGTTGCGTCCGCAATTACCCTCCCCTTTTCCCCTTCCACGGATTCTGGAAACGACTCTGGGGATGAGAGTGGAAGGATTTCTGTCTCTGAAAGTGATCCTGAGCATATTTTCCTAGAGGAAGAGCTAGAAGATTTGAATCTGGACATGGGAAATCTTTCCGAAGAAGAACAAGTTGTCCCTGTTCCAAAAGATCCACAACCAGCAGAAGAAGCCAGCTCATCAGGACTCAATCTAGATCTGGATTTAAATCTGGACATTAACAATATCGTACGTAAAATTTAAAAAAAAAATAGATTTCATTTTTTGCATGTCTTGTGACTCTAATGATTACGCAAGCATCGTAATTACTTAGACTTACGTGGAAAAGTGGTTTTTCTTTCTCTTGTGCATAAAAAATAGTGATGATGCTGAGGCCTTTGCTGTTTTATACATTTGTATTTAAATGGTAGAGGGCTGCAGAGATCTTTTATAAAAAGAACGGCTCAGAGGAAGCCAAGCACTAAATAGCAGCCAAGTTCAACCCTCTTCTTCTGTACTTCTAGCCAAGCATCATTCATGATGAAGCTTATAGGCTCTGACTTTTTTAGACCTTTTCTTCAACTTGCTGCATTGCACTCTTAGATTCCTCAGATCTTTGATTTTTATTTAGCAAACTGGAAATTGCATTTTGATTGGAGATTATAGCGATAGCACTTTTTTGTCAAATAAAATTGTTTAGCTTTAGCTTCTCCATCATTAAATTTTGACCTTGGGCTTTGAAAAGAGACGTTTTTTTATTTAGCTAGTAAAATATAAAAGAATTAGCCAAGTAATTATATGGACTGAGTGGTGATTGAATGTAGACTTGAGAAACCTTGGGGGAATTACTTACTGGCTGCAATTTGTGTAGGCTTGGGTTAAAAATAGAATTTAATTTGCTTCAGTTTACCTTGCTTGGCTAAATTGTAATGACTTTGACTGTTTTTTAATTAAATTTGAGCCTTATTTAAAGCATTATCTGAAAAAGTACTATAAGTTTTAAATTTCCAATCACATCCCTTATTTAATTTATTTATGTATTTATTGTAATTTTTTGACGGGCGGACGCATTGTCCTCTGATATCTGAGCCTCAATCTGTATTTTGACTCTAAAGAGTTGTATGGAAGATAAATTAGGTGGTGTTGTGGTTGGACTAAATATTTTGTAGGACTACTTTTTCTTTGCTGATGTAATCAGTGATTTGAATGGTTTGGACAACAATAGAAGCTCAGTTGACAGGGATTGAGGGATGGGGCATGATACACAAGGAAGATGATTTGTGAGGAGTTGAAATTGAAATTATATTAAATATGAAGCCCCTTCTCCAGATTGACTTTGACCTCCCTTACAGCCTTTGTGCCCAAACATTGTACACATGTAGCCAGTTCATTTATCAATTCTCTCTTGACACCTGAGATGAGACAAAACTTGGAATCTGCCGATATCCACAAAATCCCACTTTTATAGGATCCGCAACATACTCTACAAAATTTTGCACGCAATATTTTTATTATTGCCATTGCATAATGATTTTGAATTTGAATTGTTGACCAAGAAACGAAAGTTGCTGATGAGGGATGATTCTTAGGAATAATTGTTGACTTATTTCATTCATCTACAAGATTATTACACACTCACTCTGACTTGGTTTTATTTTCCGTTGGTAAAATTAGGTGTGATGAGATTGCAATTTACTTTAAACCCTTCTTCTTCCTTCCGTTATTCTTGATCTTCACCTAGATTCCATTTTGCATGTTTGCCAAACAACCTCCGAGTTTAGTATCACAAGCTGAGGTCAAGTCTCTGAAGAGAGATCCTAGCAGTATCCATAAAGTGTAAAAGTACGGCAGGGTCTTAAGAAAGGGCTCGGCCGGAATGACTCAACAATTAGTGAAACTTTAAGTTAATGATGAACAACGTGACAAGGTAGAAGATGATATGTGTTTTTCCTTATTGTCCTCCTCCTGGATTATTATTTTCAGTTTGTCCTGACTCATTTTAAATTAGTTTGCTTGCTTTTGCTCCAAATTTCACTTTCCACTCAGTAGTTTAAAAGTGTTGGAGGAAGGAGGAGGAAGAAATTGTATTTCATTCCGTGGCGCATGTCGCAAGGCGAAACTTTTGTGCATAAAGTAAACTCCGGGGTTTCTCCCCAAAATCGGGCAGTTGCCTTTTGAGTTGAGTGTGAGGTGAAAGTTTTATTGCTGCCCTGCCTGCCACCAGTTTACTGTTACTTTGCTCAGTGTGGGGATAATGATCGATTAGAATTAGTATTCAAATGCTATTGTTGGTGGTCGGCTAAGAAGGGACAGTCATAAATCCATAACAATAAACAGCCCCGTTAGCGCATTATTGAATTTGTCTCATGTATGTATCTGCTCACTTGTTTTGCAAATGAGATTTGAGACCAGAGTGTTAGTGAATATAAAATTTGTGATTTTCTAGGATACCGATGAATTTTTCGACTTTTTCCTCAACAACCAAAATTATGAGTCTGTTGGAGTCTCTTCCCTGCCGATTCCGGAAGAGGTGCAGGGTGCGGCGGCACTCCCCCAACACGCATACGAAAAGACGTCCACGAATGACGCAGTGGCCGAACTCTTTGACTTTGGAACCCTCCCTGGGGAGGGTGACGCGGGGGACGGTGAAATGGAGCCCTCGGCCTGGGCGGCGGTGGAAGAAGAGCTGCATTTGGACTTTTACAAGGTATGTAACTATTAAGGTCTAACTACCCCATGCAACGCACGATTATTTATGGTAGAAAAAAATGAGCCAACAAACATGGCTTCTCTTGAAAATGGCTACAAGTAAAGAAGAGGATCGTTTGTTGTTGTGCAATAAGGGGTAATTAGACTCCTCCTCTCTTTCCTCAAGCTAAATGAAGCATTGCATCCCATTCACTCCATTCAATGAATAAATTCCGCCTGGAGTGAATTATTTGGAGCTATCCATAAAATAAATTATTTAGCTGGCACAAAACCTTTTGATTTGCTTTGATTTGATTTGGAGCTGATTGTTGTTTGGAAGGGGAAAATGTCCTCCTATTTTTCATTATATGAAAAGATAATGTCTTCATCCACCTCTGGGACTTTTATACTTTTCACGCTCCGTTGACTTTATTAATAGCTCCCAACATCATAATTTTAAATTTTACACTTTAGCCAGGAAACAATTTAATAAATTTGATGACTATGGGATTTTGCAAATTCATAATTTGTATAATTTGTCACTTTTCAGAACTTCAATGAGGTCGCAAATAGTGAGCTCGAGTTAGAAGCAGCCAAACCATACACGGATGAAGCTGTTGAGCTGGATGGTAAGTTTTTGTTGCTTTTTTTTATTATTAAATGCTGTTAAAATGATCGCTTTTTTATCCAATATTGATATAATTGGAGAATAAAGGGTTAGACTCTTGACTCCTGAGTGACAGTTCGGGTCAAACTTACTTTCATCAGCAATTACAACAAAGCCTGTCACTCGTTCACTTTTTTGAGAATTTTCTTCCCTCATCCCTTAGACTCAAGTGGTACTTGAATTCGGTGTGGAAGAATTTTTTAAGGGGTCTACCTCTGCTGCAAGTAGTTATTAGGCTGAAAGCCGGTTGTCGGATGAAAGATGTGATAAGAGTTCTGTTGATTACTCCAAACTTTTGGGGAAAGATCCAATTTAACTTTTTCAAGAAAAGTGTCTCAATTTCTCAGAAACTATCTAATGCATTCTCTAGAAATCAATTTACATTTTTAGATCTGCTATCATCCAAATGGATTCTATTTCTATGATTAGTCGATCATCGGGCCCGATTATTTTTTTCCCATCCTGGATGTTATGTTGTTGGTCGTGAGGTTGCATTTGATTTTGAATTTCATTTTCACAAACCTAAGCTGGGTCTGGGTTTTTGGAAGCCACGCCGTGAGTTGATCAGTTTTTATCCCATTGTAGTGTCTGGGTGGGTGAGCATAACTAAAATCTGACGTTGGGAATCATTTATCATCCGCCAGTCCGAAAATCCATTTGTTGCCTTGTCGGAGTAGAAGATTTTAAAATCAAAGGCTATTATATTATATCATTTCCTTCTCATAGCATAACTAACGGTTTTCCTCGCCACTCCAGTCCCTTATTTTTTATCAGTTGTCATGCTCTGCAAAATATGAGAAAGCTTAAGTTATTTTAGCCCTCCACTTAATTGATACGCTTGAAAGGGTGCGCAAATTTGATACACTTTAAATAGTTTTTTTTCCTCGCAAAACCTCAGATTGGGAGTCGAGTCTCAAGATTTCTTTCACCTTTGCTTTAGTTTCTTACCTTTTGCTAATGATTAATGTTGTTGGCTGTCATAATTCATATTTGCCGTGTATTTAGTTTTTGAAGGGCAAGAGAAAAATTTTTGGGGAAGCTTGCTTTGGCTTTGGAGTGTGTAGAAAATCGTGAAGGGTTTGGATTTGAATTTGTATTTTAGATTTTCAAGGTATGTGTTTGTTAGCATGACGTGACTTGCGTTTTTTGAAGTATTCTCTTTTTCTCATATTATTCAACCCATTGGATGATTTTATTTCTCGCCTTCGCTCCCTCGCCTCTTTTATTTCAAGCTGTAAGTTTTAAAACGTAGACAGGAATCAAATGTTCTTGGCTCGCTTACAATCACACAACAGCCAGCGTCTTGCTTATAATAGCTTACTATCGTTTGCTGCAAGGTCAAGAAGCTATAATACTAAATTAAATTGGAGAGCAGTTAAATCAAGTTGACTAAATGCAAATGTAATTAGTTGATATTCAGTGGATGGATTGGATTGCCAAGATATGAGAAGTTTGTGGAATTGATTTTGATGCATTTCTTAAAATTTAATTTGAATACTTGGTTCAAATCTGGGAACCAATTTTAATCATTTTAAAAGAGAAAGATTTGATCAGTTTAATCATATTTAATGAGAACTTGCATAAAATATTAAGTTTTCTATTAGAATGGTGGTATTTTTACAATTTTTTAGAGCAGTCTAAAACAAATGACAAATACATATACAAACAATTTTGCATGTGGGAAAATTGAGACTGTCAAAGCCAATCCGTCCAATTATAAAATGAGTAGGTATATAATTTATTTAAGTGTGCCAATGACCAGCCACTCTGAGGTCATTGATGACTTGAGGAACGCTTTGCTTTGCTACGTTTGCTTTTGCGGAATTTTGTGAATCAATGAAATGTCGAGATCATGATGACTCGACGGCGCAACACGACAATGTAGTGTAATGGTGATGTTAGATAATTTACGGAAAGAATGACGACGGTCATTTTCATTCTAAACGCTCAAGGTAGAAGCAGAATGATTTGTAAAACTTTTATACTCTTAATTTCTCTCATAAAAATCTTAACTCCCAAACTTTGTTTTGCTTGCTTCCGAACCTGTTGAATCTCGTGGTGGCTGTCCCCGGTGTGTAAATATTTAGGTTGGACCTTTTTCATGCCTCATTCAACTCTGTTTTGATTTGATAGGTGTGTGCTTAGGTTTGATGGATGTCCTGCTCAGTCCATAAGTGGACAGATTGAAGGATTTATCTTAATATCTCCATTGTCAAAAGTCAAGAAAGTCTTTCGTTCTTGAGACAATTGTGCAAATTAGTTGCTGGCTTGGCTTTAGCTTGCCTTTCATTGTCTTCTCATTGGTTGCATAAGTTAGCCACCCCTTCGGCCTACCATTGGCTGAGCCAGCGGCTCAATTCTCATCTCTTTTTTATGATCATCATCCCCACAAATTCTATTGTTAGCTACCATTGCTTGCATTACACTGCATCCGATCCCGACCCATGCATAACTTTAACTTACACGGGGGATCCATACTTAATTTTGGGGGATAACTCGTAAACTTAATAGCTTGGGGGAAATTCATGGTTGGCCCGGAGTTTAGCAGATTATATTATTTTTTGATATAATTTTTTACGAGAGGAAGGAAGGAAGGGATGGGAGACGGGACTCGTTCACAGCTTTTTCACCCCTCCAAACTTTACAATGTATCTCTTGGACAGCTTGGAATTGAAAGGAGGCCTCGTTTAGTGTAGTTTAGGCTTTTTCCCTGCAAGGGACTCATTTTTAGTCCCAACCACAACACCTTTAAAACGTTTTTGGTTAAGTTTTGTGGGTGTGGTTGCAAGTGATAAATGTGCTAATTTTACAGATGACTGGTTGGAGTCTGATAGTGGAGTGTTTGATTTTTTGGATTCGGATTCCTCTGCCGCAGAACGAAGACGGAGTTCCCTTAATTTGGATAACATCTCTCACCCCGGTTCCAGGAGCGAGTCGGTAAGATTTTTTTAATTGCAAAGGTTTTTTTAGGGTAAAGATGAGTTTTGAGACTGATGAGATGAGTAATGAAATATAAAATGGTTATAGTATTTGTTAGTCTGCAAACTGTTTTTATATGTAGCAAAACAGGGATTTTCGAAATGAGATTTCAAACCAAAATTTAATTGTTGTGTACCTTTTTAACACGAATAATTGTTGAAGTGACGCAAATTCTTTTTTTTAAAGAGTTCATATAAAAACAAATTTGCAGTGCAACACTTTTAAGAAATTTAGGCTTTGAGAATAAGATTTTTTCCACATATTAGTCATCGGATTATAGTAGTTTTTTTTATTTAATCAGGGAATTTTTCTACAATCATTTTTTTCCTTTCCAGGAGTTCTCAAAATGAGTCTCATGAAATTCTTGGGAGTTGTTAAACGTTTCCTTTTTCTCCCATGTTATTAGTGGTGGTTTAATTTCAATTTTACAATGTGGCATTTGCCGTGATCCCCTTAGGAGGTTGGCGAGGGGGAGGAATTTAACCCCAGTTCAAGTTCCAGGTCAAGTCTGAGTTTGGAAGAAGATATGATTCAGGCCGCACCCATTCATCCAAATGCCCGTCCGTCCAACGCAAACAGAGCTTTCCAGGTAACAACTTTAAATATACTATTTTACTCTTCCAGAAAATTTCCCTTTCCCTAAAATGCTAATTAATTTAATTTAAATATTCACGCATTTCCATCTTCTCGAGATATCAACTTTCGAAAAAGCCCAACTTGTTTGCAATTTGTCCATTTGACTTGGTTTCTTTTTCCTCGCTAATTGTCTCATTTGATTTTGGACAGGTGAGAAAAGTTGTAGCTTTTAAACTTTGAGTTCAAGTGCTTGTTCAGTGTTGACAGTTTTAAGTTTTGTGAATGACGAAATGTCAAAATAAATTTTGACTAACAGGTTCTACATCTCAACTTTTAAGCTGTCAACAACAAGCTAATGTTTTGATGTGATTTTATTCCACCCTGAACATGGCTGAGTGATATTAGTTTAATTGCTGGCTTCAGTCACTTTTTCCTAAAAGCCTCTTCCAGAAAAGAATGTGTAAAGAAAGGAGGAAATGTAGAGAAGGACACGTATTCATTTAATTTAACTCATCAGCCCACCTGTCCCCCGACAAGATACAAAAGGGCCAATTTGCTGTCAGTGGACCAGCCACAAGCCACTACCACATTCTCTGTCCGTTGGCCAACGCTTAAATTAGTTGGCGTAGTTTGTGAGCACTCTTTAATGATTCCTTCACGACACCTCTTTTTCTCACCTTCATTCTTAATTCTTAGAGGCAAGATGAGAATCCAGAAAAAAAGTTTCAATGTCTTTAACATGTTTGATTAATGTGAGTTAGTTTAACTTTGTGGCTTGGAGGAGAAACATAGCTAAGCAAGCTTGTTGGTGATTAACTAATTTTTGGGTGAAAAGTGAAATTATTTCATGGTTAAAATATGGTAATGGTATGTGCCAAATTTCTTAATGGATTACATGTTTGCTGTGTAAAGAAGGCTCTTTTAGTCTTGAGCTTTATTTTGGGTTTTGTGTTGTTTGACTTTTCTCGTGAAGTGACAATGTAGAGGATGATTAATGTGGACATGGAATTCATAAATGTTTACAATTATGTTTGACAAAGAAAAACCATTAGTTCCTTTTCGGCTTACCTTTCTTCCGTCTGACCCCAACAAAGAGCCCCAAACCTACCTGTGGTTACTTTTGACCTCATTTCCCCCATTATCCGCCTTAAAGGGTTGACTTTACTGCCCAAATCTAACCTAATAATTACAATTAATTTATTGCCGACTACTACTAATCCCATCACAAGTCTCACTCTCATCAACTTGCCGCAGCCACTTTTTTGTTTAATATTTAATGCAGCCTTTTAAACTTTTTCTAAAAGTCTTCAAGAGACGTATCATATCATAAATCTTCTTTGCTCTTTTTTATTCGTTATTTGATTAATTATGTGGAAAATGATTTGTTTGATTTGCATTGCAAGCCATTGATTGATTGTTTGGAAGAAAGTAGAGTAGAAGTATCTAATTCTGTTAGACTAGTTTATTTATTTATTTATTTATTTGCTTGTTCGTGAGCTTGTTAATTCAAAAGGGTTGACAGGACGGATGTAAATTTTTGATAATAATTTTCATCTCTCATTGTGATTGGGACAAATAACTGAGCTGTCAGTTAGTTTAGCTGCCGCCCAGCTCCTTCCTGAGAATTGTTCTTTTAAGTTCAGTTAGCTTGCGTCACGTTGAACAATATGGCTGAGCAAGTGACAATTGCAAACCACACCCACACTCAACTGAAAACACTTTGTTAAAACCGTAATTTGCAAAAAAAAATCTTTTTGTTCTTAAAGGTACATGCTCGAATGCCTGGACTACTTCGGGGAGGAGGTAGCATGGACCAACGATGGCAAGAGTTGGCCAACATGCTAAGTCTCCAACAACAAAGCAATCTTAACCATCATCACCATCATCTCAATCAGTTGGACATGGGTTCGGGACCTTTGCCCCCTTCCTTGACTCATCCCTTCGGACCCCACCCTCATCATCACCCCCACCTTCAGCCTTATCACCACCACCACCCACATTTTGCAGCGGGTCCACCTCCATCAGGTCCATCCCCTGCGGTGGCCACCCCATCCTCTGCGCCCTATGGCTCCGAACCTCCATCCGCAAGAAGTGTTCTCCTGCAAAATGCAACCCTCGCCGGTCCACCTGAAGCTTATACAATGGGTAAGGACTATATAGAAATGAAACTTTTCACTTTGACTGTCTGTCGGCATATTAGTAAAATACTTTCAAAAGGTGTCATTTATTACATTACATCCGTTTGCCAAGAATTGATTAATACAATTGCATCTGTCCCTTCTGGATTAAAAAGTGAAGGGGAATTTTATTTCATTTTATTTCCACCCTTAAAAATAAATTTGATTGAGTTGATTTGAAATGGGATCAGTATCAGAAAATAAATGGAGTCACGTTCATTGGTCGCCAAGTATTCGTAATCGATTTGCTTCGGTTGGCTAGTCGCAGTTTGGAACAAAAGAGTTGTAGTTGTGAGTGGTGTAATTTTTTCCCAGTTGACAGGACACGGTTGAAAGGGCGCAGAAAAGTGCTCCGATTCGACATCCTCTCTGTTCACTAAATCAAATCTTTTTTTAGGGAAAAAAGCCTAGTACATAAATATTTTATTGTGTGAGCAGTAAGCAATTGAGCATAGCAAACCACGACTAAAGATTAAGGGGTGAAAATTGGAAAATTCAATTCAATAGACACTTCTCACTGGCTTTAAATTTAATATGGATGATCATGATCTATAAAGCTTAAAGGGCAAGAGTTTATAGACTCTATAAATTTCTTTTGATACATTTTATAAATGACAGCATTGTGACGATAACTTGATTAATGTCTCTTTTTTTCCAGGCTCAAATTTAGGAGCTGCAGTTTCATCTTCAATGCATTTAACAAACACAAGTGACCCGATGTCCGACCCCAGCACCCATTATAAAATGATTGAGCCATCCCATGACATGATCTACTACCCGGTAAGATATCATCTTTGCAAAAACTTGAATAAAAAACAAAATCAACAATGACGAGTGAGAAGAGACGTCAAGAGTTTTTTTTTTGTCGTGAGAGATATGAGAAGATTTATTTAATTTGGTTGTGTCTAGAATGCCTCTGCTAACAATGGAGGAGAGATGAACAATCACGGAGGATCATCATCGGAAGGGATTTTTTCATCAATACTAAATGATGATGATTTGCAACTCATGGACATGGCAATGAATGAAGGTCGGTGGCTAAAGTTTTCCAGCTTTAAATTAAAGACGAGGGGCAATTAAGAGTGTTTTAAGTTTTATCAAGGACTAGATTAATTTGCTCAACAGCTAAGTAATTTGCACAAGGGAAAAAGTTTGTTTATATTTAATACATGTGATTGATTGATGAATGTCGTAAATTTTTTGCCCAATTTTTTTCTCTCTGTCCAAATATAATTTCCAAAAGACGAAATGCCAATTCGCAACTGACTGCAATTGTGTGTTTTTTTATAGAAAAAGTCGTGAATGGCTGTAGGCAGTGGATTAGGAATGGGAATGTGAGACGCACAATGCAAATAAATTAATTTTAGAGGTTTTTGTAGAAGATGCATCATTTTAATGAATTATGAGAATAGCTTATTTCTCCCATAATATGTAATTAAAAAAAACATGGGCCCGATAATCCGCTTAAATAGTTAGATAAGTAACCATAATTAAGTACTTATTAAATTAACGTGGATTTCTATTTTTCAACATATATCAGGGATGTACACAATGAGGACGCTGGACAACGTTGGTCATCCGGGAGCTGTGGCCGTCCCGTCCAATGGCGGTTCTTCGGAAGTAGATCGAATGGAGGCTAGTTCTGATTCTGCGGTTAGTTCCATGGGCTCTGAGCGTGTGCCGCCGATGACTGACCCTTCGGACGAGTGGGTGGAGCCAGACTCTCATCCCCACAGCTCTCACGAATCCTCCCCCTACTCCCTCGAACCATACTCTGGGTAAGCATTGTTGTGGTTTTAAGGATTGTTTTTTTTACAAATAAAGTCAATTATTTTTTGCTTGTATTCCTCAGTGGAAAAGGACGCTCTAGTTACGACTACTACGGAAAAGGAGATCGCGTTCCTCCTTCAACTTCCGTGGCTCAAAAGAAACATCACATGTTTGGGAAGAGATTTCAACAAGATCAAGGCTACGGAATGTTACCGCCTCCAGGAACCTTGCCCTATCACCCCAGTGGGGGGCTGGAGGGATTAGATATGAAATATGGATGTGGCGTAGAATTTGCAAGACATCAAAACGGTATTATTTTTACCACAAAAATTATTTTTAGTGGTTTACTTATGATTTTGATTTCGTTAGACCTTCGAGCAAATGGTGGACTAGGAGCTTTGGACGGAGTGCACAACAACCACACCTACTCCCTCCCTCCCAATCATCCTGACAATAGCCACAGCACATTCAAAACACCTGCCCCCAGACAAGCCAAGGATAAGGCAAAAAGTAAGTGGAAATACTAATTTATATTATAATAATAGACTGGCTAGGGCTGGCTATCTGCAACAATGTTGATAGCTTTGATAACTAGTGATAGGGAAAACTTTGTTAATTAAATCATTAGTGAATGAAGATCTGGATGGGTTTACAGAAGAAAGTATTTCGAGGGATGAGAAGCGAGCGAGGGCAATGAATCTTCCGATAACCACAGATGACATCATAAACCTTCCAATGGACGAGTTTAACGAGCGGTTGTCCAAATATGACCTGTCAGAACCCCAACTTTCTTTAATCCGTGATATCCGTCGTCGAGGAAAGAATAAGGTCAGAAATGGTTTTTATTATTATTTTTCTTTTATTTAAATTAATATTTTTTTGTTTGCTTATATTCTCAGGTTGCAGCTCAAAACTGTCGGAAGAGAAAGTTGGACCAGATTCTTCAGTTGGCTGACGAAGTACAAAGAATTCGGGAGAGGAAACAAAGTCTACTTAGAGAACAACAAGAGCTAAATGCCAGACGGCATGATCTCAAAGATCGATATCAACTCTTTTACCGTCACGTATTCCAGGTATTACATAATAATATATGTGGCTCTTTTTCCAAAAACCTACCTTCTCCGATATTTATTTTTCAGCTAACTTATTAACATTGCGAGCTA
>JAQIXN010000647.1:0-31995 GCA_034698145.1 Proisotoma minuta
AGATGGGGCCTCAATAAGATGTTCCCCAAGTTTCAGGTCGATAGGTCAAAGCGTTCGGGAGTTATCGCGCGCCCGGACGGACGGACAGACGGACGGACAGAGCATAAACAATATGGTGCTTCGCCCCATAATAACCATATAGTGGATTTTTTACGGTTCCTTTTAACTTTGTTCTCAAAATAAAAATACTAATCAACTATAGTTATTTTTTAGGCCGTTGCCAAAATGGGGCTGATTTCAGAAGTTGATCAAAGTCCGCATCAGAAGATGACGCATTTGGTTTGTAAGTTTTTTGTGAAATAAAGGCACTTCCTACAAACTCTAATTTGACAAAACAAGCTAAACAAAACATACTTTGTGGCCTTAGCCCTTTCGTGGGTTTTGGCCAATACAGGTTCACTCTTTTTCTTCACACTGGACGTCATTCTTCTTTGTTGGATAAAGTTCACGCTTTTCTCGAGAACGGCCAGTATTTGCGCCACAGTGATACTGCTCCCTATTCTGCTTATTATTCTGCTCTTTGGAGTCGCATTTTATCGGAAGATTACAAAGCATCATTATGTCATATCCACTATGAAGTGTGAGGTAAGGTTTGGGTGTCTCTAAGGTTTGTTTAGAAAAAAAGATTTAAAAAATAGTTTTGATTTGTTTGTTATTATTAATTGATCATAATGCTACAGCGTCTTTTTTATGAATTTTGCAAATAGAAATCAAGTTAACCCCAAAATTTAGTCAGTTTTAATTTAACCGTTTCTTGTAGCAGATGCCATATGCCAAATTATAATAAACGGTATATGCACCAGGTTCTTCTGGAGCAAAACTTGTGAATTTGTAGAAAACCTCTTTAATCAATTTAATTTATAAAATTTAAAAATGCATTTATTTTTAAAAAGAACTTTCGCAAAAAAATGTGTACTTAAATTACTGCATCAATTTGTAATTTTGGATTTATAGGAGCTAGAAAAGATGAAGGAGGACTTGGACACTGTGATTGCGTCTCATTCTTCCTCCGCGACGCTTCGAAGTGGCGCGGAACTCAGCAGGACAGAGTCCCTCAGGTCACGATCATCTATTTCATCCACAAACTCACATCAACGCGGAATTTTTATTGTCTGAGATTACAAAAATTTGGAATAATATAAATATATAATTAGTAATATATCGGGAATAAAGTTTTATTTATTTATCTAAAATCGTTGTAAAAGAAATTGAATTCATCAAAGTCCCCGAGTACATTTAAAATTTGTTACACTTGTTCAAAATGCTTCAAGTAAATAGCACTAAATATAAACTAAATAAATTTTGAAATTAATATCAATTGAGGAGCATATTTTAGTAGCATTTTCTACAAATTAACTTGCACAAACTTCTGTAGAAATACAAAAAAATGTCATGGGAGAAGTCAGTTGGCTAAAGAGTGGATATGTATTTAGATGGGAGCTTTCATGACGTCGAAATTATAGTTTAAAACTAATTACTTTCATTTTCAATTAATTGTAATTAATTGTAGTAGTAAATTGTAGCAACTAGTAAATTGTAGTAATCAATTAATTACTTTCATACGTAGAAGCTGAAAATATTTTGATTTGCGAGTCAAAATGTTGCCAATCAATCAACAATCTGGAGATTTTAAAAATTTGCTGATTTAAAGTCTAGGCATTAGGCTGAGAAAAATAAATGGGTAGGTAATATTTCTAAAATTGAAGCTATTGTGGGTTGTTCTTGATTGAACACAAAATTGGAAAGGGTAAGTTTTACTCACCAAAATGCAACCTATGCCTATAAAAAGCTAAAAATTTGTAAATTGATAATAAAATTTTCTCATCACTCTGTTAAAAGTTGTTCTCTATATATTAACAATGTTTATATTATTGCTTTTGTAGAAAATGTTTAGCCTTTAAGTTTAAAGAGCTAACTGATTTTGAGATATATATTCAATAGCGAAACAAAGTCTTGACTTGAGGCATTGAGATTATATAAATAATTTATGTTCTACATAAAAATATTGAGCAAAAAATAATATATTTGTAACTTGTATTATCGCATGTCATGCTATAATGGATAGCCATTTGTAAACATAAAAGTACTTTGTGGGTGTGGCATTTGCACTCCAGGTAAATAAATTTCTCAATTTTCTGCATACGTGCACTCATTCATTTATTACCTTTTCCCATTTTTTTTCATTCTCGCCATGTTCTATATAAACGTACATTTTCATAAGTGCTAAACTCTTAAGGGCTAGCAAACGAATGTAATAAAGTAGCGAAATCAAGCAAACTGCGATTTATTTTGACCTTTCATTATTACTCCAAAGTTTTGAGCTCTTTTTGTATATGCTTTCTAATATTTTCTAATTACAGGTTAAATTGGAAAACAAAATAATGTCATTTTGCCCCATGGGGTCAATATGAAAAGTCACATTTCAAATGTGACCTTTCTTAGCATCAGTTAGGCTTTTATTTCAGATACCAGACAGACAAACTGTTGGCCGCATAATGACAGAAATAAGCCGTTTGAATCTGGGGAAAAATAGTTATTTAGAGGGACAGACAGACAGGGTTGTAATTGTATTCCCTCATCATAGTTCCTCCAATGCGTCATGCCCTGCTCTGCCCAAACCATAAATTTCTCCGCTTTGCTTTCTCTTTACTCGGAGAAAGTTTATTGATTTTCCCCTTTCTCTTTCTCGTTCCTTTCCACTCATGGCATGCGTGTTTTAGTTTGTCCGTTGCAGTGGCAGTAGTGCTTTAACTCCCCCAGGAAACTATGCGAACCACACCCAACAAAAGGGAATGAGAATGGGCAAAAAGAACTCAAAGCTCAGTCAGGACTCTGTCGATAAGCTCGTCAAAAACACCTACTGTAAGTGCCACACCCACCTTTCACTTTTTTCAAGAAAAATGCTAAATTTGCGTTTTTTCTGCAGTTACAGAGAAGGAGATTAGAGAATGGTAAGAAATAGATTAAATGAGATTTGGGAACGATAAAATTGTATTGTTTCAAAACAGGCACAAAGGCTTCCTAAAGGACTGTCCCAACGGCCTACTCACGGAAAAGGTAACGTTTTGAAAAGTTATAAATTTTAGCATATTTTGTTTACATATAAAAAGTTTAGAATTTTGAGTGTAAATTGGCCAATTTTTCATGTTGGACATTTCGTTTTTATTCTATTTTGGACAATCGTAAAATTTTTGAAAATTGCAGGGTTTCATAAAAATCTACAAACAGTTTTTCCCGAATGGAGATCCTTCAAAATTTGCCTCACTTGTCTTTCGCGTATTTGATGAAAACAACGTAAGCAAACTAATTTTAGATTGAATTTAATTAGTCTTTTTAATTGAATGTGGGTGTGGTTAAATTAATTTGCATAGAATAATAAACATTCAATTGCAGGATGGATCGATAGAGTTTGAGGAGTTTATTCGGGCTCTGAGCATCACGTCTCGGGGAAACATGGATGAAAAACTTCATTGTGAGTTTGCTTTTGACATTTCTAAATATCAAGTCTTGTCTCAAGTCAAGTCTCATTTTGAGGCTCTCAAAGCTTTTTCATAAAATTCCTGCCTGTCTTGTCTTTTTGGAAAGTTTTAAATTTCTAAAGAAATCTGCTTTTACTAAATGTAACTTAAATACTTGGGATAATAATAATATTTGGGGATTATGAGAATTTATGAGACATGGCGTTGCTTAATTGCATTTATTTGGAAACCAAAATATTCAATTAATGATATTTCAATCAAAATGAACTTAAACATTTCACTCAACATAATTCCATCAAGTCGCACTATTTGATTAAATCCATTTGTAATTATCTTTAATTAAATTCTCAGGGGCCTTCCGCTTGTACGACGTGGACAACGATGGCTACATAACCCGTGATGAGATGTACAACATTGTGGAAGCTATTTACCAGATGGTGGTAAGTAGATACAACTAATTTTTCAAAAATTGTTTGTATATCACAAATCAAATTTGAATTGTTTACAGGGTCAGACGCCGCTTCCAGACGATGAAAATACGCCACAAAAACGGGTTGATAAAATATTCAACCAAATGGATAAGAACAATGTGAGAAACTTTTGTTGATTTTAGACATTTTATTTAGATTTAATTGTTCATAGGACAATCGTTTAACCCTGGACGAGTTCCGCGAGGGAAGTAAAGCAGATCCGCGGATTGTCCAGGCCTTGTCCCTCGGGGGAGAGTAATTAACTTACGTAATTAATTTAATTACGGGGAATTTGAGATTTATTTCTTTACTTACAAGGTGCTTAATAACAATCATTAGAATAAGAGTTTGGGTAAATTGTTGATTAGTCACAGACCTAGCGCAATAAACGCCTATTCTGTCCACCGGCCTCAAATAATAACTAAATTAACTGCGCCCCTACCAAACCCTCAGTTGGGGGGGGGGGGGCACGTTAATTATATTATTAATTATGTATGATACTTAATTAAATACTCACAAATAAATTAATTGTATTCATGCCATGCGTATGCTATAAACAATCTAATCTTTAATGTGGTAGAATTTGGATTTATTGGCAATTTTTCATGAAAACTATATGATCCAAATTAAAATTCAACAAAATCGAAAATGTTTTTGTATCTTTTGTTGTTTCGTCTGATTTTCTTAGATGCGAGGTATTAAAGAAATATTTCACTAAAAGTGACACTTGAGGTAAAATGAGAAATATAAAATGCCCAAAATATTTATGTATTAAGTAAATATTTTAAAGGGCGAAGAGAAAAAGTGTCAAGTTTCACTTGCTTCCGAAAACTTTTCAGACAAATATTTTGGTATCAATTGTGTTGCCTTAACTACGGTGCTATCGTAATGTCCACCTTAGTTATAAATTTCAAATTCAATCTTATATTGGTATTTTATATTGGTACTTTGCGTTGAGTTATATTTAATCCATGCAATAACAAAACTAGATAAATTTTCATATTTATGTCCTTCATGTAAATATTTTTCATAGTAAGGTTGCAGTTAAATAAATTATTTTAATTATATTTTATTTATTTTTATTGTTATTACGGCAATCTAAAAACAAATTTTCTAAATAGTAATATTGGCAATTGTGTTAAAAAACAATGTTTTATTCAAAACAGTTTAAAGTTTAAAAAAATGATGAATTCATTTTGCGCTTAATAAGTCCAAATGTTGAAGGAACTATTTATAAATTACTGATTTATCAGCAGCTCATGAATAAGTTTAAAATGCTGAGGATTTTCATTCATAAAACCTCGAAGCACAGAAGGATCATGGAAAATAGTCTTTTTCTCCCTATAAAATATTATAAAACATGCATTTAGTAAAAATCATGGAATGGAAAAAACTAATTTTAATTACGTACTTTTTAATGAGCTCCAGTGATTTACTTTCCAGACCTTCATTCTCATAAATTCTTCCCAAACGGTAAATATCCAAGGCATTTCCGGCATTGATTTTGAATCCAATTTGACCTGCAGTCCAATCTCTTAGAAGGTCAATGCAGTACTGATGAGAAGCCTTGAAAAGATTAACCAAGTCCTCAATTTTTGGAAGCTGGGAGGAGTCAATTTTCCCAGAATATATCCCATCCAATAATGTTTTTAAGGTTTGTAGCTGCACGTCTAGAATTGAAATCCGACCTTCTTGTTCCTCCTTGAGACCACATTCGAACATTTTTTTGAACACAGGGCTCATGGCTGCATCAGAAAAAGTTATAAAAAATCGTACAAAGGGTATCAAAATCATTACCAGAAAGAACAAATTTATGAGCTTTAAATTCTTCATCTTCGCAAGTAATTGAGACATCACAAAATGAATCTCGGAATTCATCAGGAAAGCTAAAAAGCTTGAATTCAAAAACTGGCTCCAAATTTTCCCAAATATTCATTGGTTCTATTTTTGTGCATCTTTAAATTTTCAATATGCATATCCAAATTTAAACCTTACCTGTCTCAAACTCGACCACAAATGAGACACTTATTGCGTCTATTTCATCCTTCCAAAATTCTTCTGTATTTATGCAAATGTCCAACGCGAAGCTCTTTTCAAGACTGGATGGACGGAGGGGATCGGGATAAGTGCATTCCTCAATAATTTCCTCCCCCTCCAAAAATTTAATGGAAGGGGTCTTCACAAAATGAATTACTGCCTTGAGTTTGTTGGAATCGAACATTTTTGGAATGTTGAGTTTTAAATGAAAACTTTTTCCTTTACGATCAATATTCCCACTTCTGAAAGTCAACCCAAAAATTTCAACATGGAATAATCCCTTTTGGTTTTACATAAGTTAACAAAAATCCGATCGGATTCCAGAATAGATTCTCAGTGGCATTTCTGATTTTAATATTTAAAGAAAAAGGAAATTCTCAAATGGACAACAAATATACTTTTAGAAATGTGTCGATCATTTACATGTCCTGGATAAAATCTAATTCTTACATCAGCGTATATGGTTCCAAAACTCCAGTATCAAACCAGACGTCTTTCGGCTCGATGCTAATTTCATCAGGGAGGAATTGGGAAGGGGTCATCAAATTTGGGCATAGTTTTAGAATCCATTCGTACGTTTCTTCTCCCTTTTGGAGTTTTGGCATCTTAAATTTTATCAATAATTGTCAAATCAAATGAAAACCCTTTGGAGTAGTGTACAAATACATGGGATTTATTTCACTCTAAATGTAATAATTTAATACCCTACCCAAATTAACCATCAAAGAAGGTAAAAACAAATAAACAGTTTTTGTAATCTTTATGTTCCCATTCCAATATTTTTTCATGAATCAGCAATAATTTGTGTAAGAATCAAATTTTGGTCTTTTCCAACTTTGATCCCATAAAATTTTTCTACCTTCACTACTTCCGAACCTTTTTCCAAACCAATTTGCCCCATTTTCAAACTCGATTAATAAAATGACTCCATTAACAAGTGTGGAAAATTTACAGACGGACGGACGCGACTCGGGCTAAAGTTAAAACTTCAACTAAGAAAAATTGAATTACCTGAAGCTGAGCTACACGGCGATGGATTTGAAGAGTTTCCATTTGAACTTTTTTTTTAAATAAATAATTTTAACGATTATTTTATAAAGATATTTTAAATACTCTCAAGAGAAGAATTTTGTAAGGAGTGAATTGTTTTGTCATTTGTGAGGACTCGAGTCAGAAGTTCTGACTCAGAAGCATAAACTAGATTAGGCCAGTTAGTTAATATTATGTAGAAGTTAAGGATTATGAGGGCTCAAAACAAAGACATTTAAACTCGAGTCCACATAAAGTGGAGTCTACATATTTTCCATGCAAAACAAATAATATGACACTTCCATATACAAGTATTTTTTATTCGGCTCATTCACATCATGCTTCAGACAAAGGGACCACACAAACCCTTACTCGGGCTAAAAATGCTTTGGTATGATATAAATGATGATATAAATTTATGATATGATATAAGGTTGTAAATACCAGTTTTCGCAATTTTCGTCACTGACAACTGACAACCAAAACCTATATGCATAACGAATGATGAATTTTTGAATTATGCTTAAAATTATATATCGAATGATTTAAAAAATGACCAGGTCTCTGTGAAATTACCAGACAACTTTCGAAGATGTCAATTTTCAATAACGACCTTTACTTTACTAAAGTGGCATGTCCACAAACTGCTACAAAAGTTTCATTCAGTTCTGATACTTTAAAGTTATTTCAAAAGTTATCATGTTTACAGGCAGACGGACAATGTGTACTTCATATTCATAATAAAGACAAACACAATTTGCAAAAGAGAATCATTCATTGATATAAATATTATAAATGCAGTGAGCTCTCGGCTCAGTCAATTTATTTTTTACTTGTTTTTCTACAAGTTTAAATTCGCAATTCTTAACATAACTATACTAAATAATTTATAATTTAATTAGTCAAACTAAACATTAAATTAGTCGTAAACAAAAATTTAATTTAATATAATTAAACAATCGTGATGTAATTTGGAAACTAGAACAGAAATTGTATATAACAATTTTACTCAAGCAAAAGTTAAACTAACTTTCCGCTTAATTTTACTTCCGCTACCACTACTTCCGGATTTTTTAGAGGGGCTTTTGGATCTAGAAGAAATTAGTCTCGTTGATTTAAGGGCTTCCGAAAAAATTCGACCTGATCCCAAATGTTGACCTGAGGCTTGAGCTTTCAATTTTTTCTGGATTAATTTTGCTCTCAAATCTTCGTGCTCTTCTGAATTTGCGTCTTCTTCCTCTTCGATCAATTCTTCTTCAAATTCTTCTTCCGATTTTGTATTTGAAATTTGTACTTCTTTATGAAGGCGAATTTTAATTTTCTTCCCAGCTTCGATTAAATTCCTGCATCCGAATTTTGCCCTTCGTTTTTCCAACACGGCTTGATCCACTCCGGGGGGAGGGGGAAGGTCCCGAAGGTCTGGGGATTTGGATTTGGATTTAGACTTTGGTGAGTTGGAATTGGAAACTCTTTTCGATTCTACGATAGCTAAACTAGCTAAAGGTTTGGGTTGGTTTTGGCTTTGGGATTGATTTTGAGGCTTTCTAAGGCGATCGCGATCGCGGCTGTGATCACGGGAGCGGGAACGAGATCTGCGTCTGGAACTGAAGTTGTGGTCAGGGCGACGGGTCGGGGGAGAACGCCGTCGGTCTGGTCGGTCGTCTTTACGTCGAAGTTTGTCTGCAAATTGAAAGTAATTGGAAATTAGATACAATAAGAAAATGATGGTTTAAAACAGTTGGAAGTAAAAACTGTGGACATATTTACTGATAAAATATTGCAAAATCAATTTATGTATAAATATTGACGACCAATGAAACTTCGGTCATCAGTTTAGCTCGAAATTAAATTTCAGGGAGACAGATAATCATAACCACTGTATGAATTCCCATAAAAAAAATCACGCACCCCTACTATTAGACCTCCTGCTTCTAATAAAGTCTCGTTCCCTTGACCTTGACCTCCTCATTCTCCGCCTGAAGGAGGGAGGGGATCGACTTCTGCTGCGACTTCGACTTCTCATCAGTCTCCCTCCCACTCGTCTCCGTGGCGGAGATCGCAACCGATCGCGATTTAAGCTTCTACTTCGACTCCGCGATCTTTTTCTAACTTGGCTTTCTTGAGGTTTCGCCTTATTCGCCAACAATCGCCGAACTGGTGCCACTATTCCTGTGCCTACGCTGGCGTCAGGTTCTTCCGTATCTTCGTAAAGGGAATAACGACTGGCAACCGAAAGGGCGTCGTCGTCAGACGAACTTTCTGCGTCGTCGCCATTTGCTGTTGGCGCAGACTGAATAGTCTCAATTTCTTGGTCAAGCCCCTCGTCATCTTCGTCTCCCTCGGACATGATGACCTCCTCAATGACTTCGTCGCAGTCTGAATCGTCTTCGTCGACGTCTGCGCCTTCAGCTAAAACAATTTCCTCCGTTTCTTCAGTTTGTTGAGTTTGAATTTCGATTAAATTTGGACGAGAAGAGGACTATAATTTATAAAAATCAATAGGTAATTAAATTTAAACACAATTAACTATTTAACCGTCACCTTTCTATTGTTAATTGCTTGTTTTTTGGCTCTGTTTTGCTTGAGAGAGTTTAACGCCGCTTGGCGTAACATTTCCAATTCTTCGTCTTCGTTCCCCATTGTTGGAGATTGTTGAAAAGGCAGCTACAATTAATAATAATTAACAATCAAATGTAGAGTAGATTAATTGGGCGGAATTTTTTACCTTTGGTGACGTGGAATTTGGCAGAATTGTCGGAATTGTTTAAAGTGTTAATTACTAAATTAAATTAATTGCACTTTTAAGTATGAATTAAATTTAAGTTAAAATGCGAGTGAAAGTTGCTTTCAAATTTTCAGAAACCAGTTGAAATTAACGCTCGGCGATTGAATTACGCGCTCATGTACAATTTGAAATTTGAGACGACGTTGAATTTACAAAATTAGAAATGAAAACTCGTCCAGAAAAATATGAATTTGAGAAAAACGATTCGAATTTTAGGCCTTTATCTCCATTTTTACTAATTTATAATAAAGCCAATTTAATTGGGTTAGTTCTTTTTATAATTATTACAAAAAGGGAGTAGAAATAAGTAAATGAAAACAGAAAGAATTGCGAGGCAAGTTGAGATTTTTCTTATTTTGACTTTTCAACCCTTTGAACTTGAATTAATGGTAAATTTTAAGCTCTTTTAACCATTTTAATTGTATAAAATGAAAAGCCGTATGGAGAAATTTCAATTCTCGAAGGATTTTGAAAATAAGGACAAAAGGAAAATTGAGACACGAGGAGAAAATGTTGCTTCCAAAATCCAAACTCCAACTTTTGACAGCCAAAAAATAAAACCTTCAGAAGAGTGTCATTTAGCCCGAGTCAGGGATTTGTATCTCTATAAGCTCGGCCTAAAAATTAATATAAATATAAACACTTTCATTTGGCAATGTTTTTATTATATAGACACGCGAGTTAATTGCTATTTAATAGTGAATTAAAAATGAACAGGCGCACTATTTCGCCGAGCCAGTCTGATTTTTCTCTTTTCGTCTTCATCCAGTTCGGCGTCGTCGAACATAACGGCGCCAGGGAGATTTGGGCGAAACGGGAGTCTATGCTGGGCGACAACAACACTACGCCCTACTTCCGTGGGTGTAGGAACTACGACAGCAATTTCAGAATTTGGGCGTTGAGCTTCGGATGCCTTAAATTAAATGAAAAATTTTGAACTCAAAAATGTCGAATTTTCGGAAGCTTTCTGCTTTCAATTTTGACTCTCAATTAAAATAATATATCAAGTTGAAATTGCAATATTACATTGGTTGCCGATTTTTGACGTTCGTCCTCCTCTTCCTCCTCATAAGGGAGGTCATCGTCTTCTTCTATAGTGGACATCCCGTCCCTCCCAAAATTTCCGATAACTTGGACATTTGGCAGATTTGCGATGGATAGTCCCAAACTTGAAACGAGTTGTTGGTTCATGACCTGCACGGAAACTTTGCCCCCGAAACTCACGCGGGTCACAATTGTACCACTTCCGGCCCTGAAATTTTAGAATTTATAATATACTGTCTCATGAATCAACCGTTTAGTCTATAAATTGAGAGTTTTATATATGGCAATCTAAGAAAATTTCCATAAATTGAATGCTTTTATCGTTAATTCGCATTAACTATTCAATTTCAATGGCTTGGCTTAAAAGAAGTTTAAAGCTTAACACATGGGGGTATCATGAGAAAATCTCAAACTCCCCACAAAATCGTTTACCTAGAATCCGAACTATTTTCAGAGCTAGCTGAATCACATCGAAGACTCCGAGCACTTCCGAGCCCGTCCCTTGAGGCCGAGGTCATGAAAATTGTGCTGGACCCTGAATTGGCCGCATTATTTTTTGCTTCTTCTGCCACAGCTGCAGCTTCAGCCG
The DNA here is from genome assembly GCA_034698145.1 of Proisotoma minuta. Lineage (NCBI taxonomy): Eukaryota > Metazoa > Arthropoda > Collembola > Entomobryomorpha > Isotomidae > Proisotoma > Proisotoma minuta. The sequence continues at coordinate 11,434 of JAQIXN010000647.1, forward strand.
CGTCCGTAATTTCCCATGAAACGGGATCATCCGCCGCTTCCATGTTACGTACTGCTTCTCTGTATTATAATCCAACATTAATTTTAAAAAAAGCATTGTAAAGGGCGTATGGGCAGACCCTAGGGACTCTCCTTAATAAAACAAAATTCGAACCTGAGTTCGGCTTCTTCCTCATCTAATGAAGGTCCGTCTGTCGAATCTTGTTGTATTAATTTGGCCCCTTTTGATACACGTTTTGGTTGCGTTTTCTGATGTGCAACTGAAACAATATAATCACAATTGTCAGCTAAACAGCAGGTTTTTATTTTATTTTATTCAAGTCAAAATACCTGCATGTTGCACTACGTTTGCAACAGACGTTCTCCTATTAGCAATCACTATGTCCGTGATGGACGAGCGGCGTGAAATAGCGGAAGGTGTCCTTTGTGCCCCACCAATCGGTAGTAATGGTGGTAATGGTGGTGTCCTTTCGTGCGGTCGCGCCGAGTAAGGATTTCGATGAAATTGTCGACTTGCGAGGAGGAAAAGCGGGATGTCGCCGCCTTCCCATCGAAATTTGGGGTTGGTGGGTGGGGCGGGGTAAAAAATCCGCGGAGGCATTGGCTAAAAGAAAGTTAAGTTAAGAAAGAAAGAAAGTTAAAAGAAAGTTGTCTCTTTCTAAAATCTATTTCCCTCTCCGACAAGTGAGTTGAAGGGAAGGTCCTTTTTACTAGCACATTAATTGCATATATTTTACACGGAAGCTCTGCTACCTGCAGTCCATTTATATAAGTGTTTGTCTCCGCACCTCGCGACCAAAAGGGCTCCTTGGCATAAAATGAAGGGTCCACGTAAGGGCTACGTATCCGACCTTTGAGTAGCCAATCATTTCTAAAAAAAAAACGTTCAGAAGACTTGAGTACTTTCATGAGAAACCAGAAATTATTTTTTTCATATTGCTTTACTAATATGGCAAATTTGTTGGCTCATTTCTGAAAAAATCGATTTTTAAGGAAATTAACAATTTTCAAGCTTTTCCGAGAATTTAGTTTTTTTTGCAATGACGTTATAAATTGATTGAGACAGTTTATACACAATTGCCTTTTTTATCTGATGCTTACAGGAAGTTAGGAAATTAAATTGATTTTTTCCCAATTAACTTCACAAATTGAAATAAATTGGTATAATTTGGATTAAGCATTGAACTGATTCAAAGAATTTGAATTATTTATTGAAATCCTTTCATATTCGTAACTTTGGAAATGCTAAAACTTTTTTTAAATTGATGTAAAAATCCCAAATTCACGAAGTATTCGTTCACTACATTGGCATTTCAAATCTAATTTGATATATGTATAAATTCTTACAAATGAAACTTTTTGCAGCTCAAGCACCACAAGATGTAATGAGGCAGGTTAAAAATCCAGCAAAAGAACAAAATCAGACTTGACCCCAAAAGGACTAAGGCCACAAATCCAAGTCCGACGACAAGTCTATAAATCTCAGAAGAGCAGCAATAAGGACGCTCTAACCAGCGATCATAGTTGTCATAGCAACAAAATTTTGCGGTGGTCCACTCGTAGCTAAATGAAGGGGGACAACCAATGGAAAAATTCCACCTTTGATTGACAAGTATAATTCGTGAAGTTGTCCGCTGACGTTCGCACTCAATTCCCAAGACGAAGCACTTTAGGGGGAGGAGTAGCAATAAAAATGAGAGAAAAAGCAGCATTTTAAAAATGCGAAACAAGGAGAAAGTTCTAAAGTTGAGGGAGCGAATGGTTATTGAGGAATAAATAGTTTGGCATATAAGAGTTGGAAAATATAGTTGGCATTTGAGAGTGATAAATAATTCAGAGCGTCCAATAATCGATGGCTACTCGGCCTAAATATTTGTAGGGTCAATGGGTGTAGAAAAGTGGCGAAAGTGGTGACTTTTGAAAATCGACAATTGTGGACGCGAGTTAAGTCCGAGCGACCCTTTAGTTCATGACCTTCAAAGTCAAGAAATCAGAGCATGTGCGTTTTTTAGCGTTTATAACTATTTACGTTTCCAAAAACTGGGGTGATTTGCAAGTGTTTTCGCTAAATTTCTCCATTAATAATACGGAAAAGAGAAAATATTTAAACATTTTTAGACCCATTTTTTAGTTTTAGTAAACATTGGCTTGCACATAAGTATTATCAAAGAAGTTAATAGATTTGTTTTGTATGCTTTTCATATTTGGGAAATTGGTTGTTTCCTGTTTACATTTGCTTTCATTTTTTATTGCTTTCGACGTAATATCGTGTATGCTTTATAAAGGTTCAAAATTCTAGAAAAAAGGGTTCAAACAATCAAAATTTAAAGACAAACAAGCGGACAAAACAACAGCATAAAATAGCAGTGTCCACGTATGTTGAATAAAATCATGTCATGTCATTAGCCACACTTCTTCCTTGAATTTTTTATGTATCCACCTGCTGAACATTGAACATTGCACAATTACTTTTATACAATGTTCCACTTGGGGAAAGTTATGAAACTTATTTTTTCCAATGTAAGTGGAAAATAGGTTAGTTTTATTCCACTTTTATGGTGGAAGTTGAGCAACGAGTTTCCGGTCTCTGATTAGCATAAAAATCCATAAAATTGAGAATTGAGCTCATAAATCTGTTTTGCATGTTTTCATTCTTTCTTTTTTTGCTTTCTCCTGTAGAATTTGTTTAATTTTTCTAAAGAGTGAATAAACTTTGGTAGGAAAAGGAGATAATTAACTTTTGTTGTAATGAAATTGGAGCATAGAAATTGTCCAATCTTTACAAAAAGTTATAAGTATTGATTTAAACAAAAAATGTCACTTCTATTTTGACTAATTTTATATGCATGTGTATTATTAAAGAAATCAAACAACACATTGAAATGACACATTTCAAATTTCCTCCTACACAAAACGCCCCCATAATTTTAGCGCATAAAATTACACACGTCACAAAAATATGTAAATTCCTGTCATTTCGTATCTCATTAGCAAGCCACACTTCAACTTAAGCCCACAGCTTATTTGACTTTGAGTTTGAAGTTCTAGCTCAATCAACTTTCATGGACTTTTTCCATAATCCTTATTTCTTTTCTCCGACTACAAATGCGAAATGGGTTAGATTGGGCTTTATGAGGTAAGTTGAGGAATGTGGTCACTTCCGTTTTAAACCTTTTATAGTACGCCTATTTTGTCTGTCTGTCCAAAGTATATTGCCCAAATGAACTGGTCTTTTTGACGACTTCTGTTTTTCTTTCAGAAGACATCATCTTGGGACAAGAGGTCATAGTCTTAAGTATCCCCACGACTGCTATGAAGGTCATGACCAGCTCCAAACTTTCATCCCTTCGTTACGCACATTTCAAGGTTTTATTCTATTTATACCTGATTAGCATAAGTTACGATACATTACATTAAATGCATTTTATATGTAAAGTATGAAAGGTGGAAATGAGCTCATATTAAAATGTCAAGGAGAAAGTCATAAAGGTTATAATACTTGAGCTTAAGTATGTCCAAAGATCTGGGCTGATACTTAACACTTAATGGACTTTGTGCGTGATCTGGGGAAAAATTTTGGAGATTTGGAGTTGATTTTAATAATATGAAATCTTAGTCTGGAAGTCACACCCATCACTCCAAGTTCCCAGTTGAAGAAAGATGCTCAACAAGGTCCATCCCTCTCCTGTCCCTCCAGGTAGGTCAATTAGCTCAAGGGGTATAATTGTTTGCAAAACATTTTAAAACTAATAAATCAGTGGGGTTTAAAGTGGTAAAAGTCGCTGTGTGGTCTTGTTATAAAAAAAGAAAGTTGTAAACTAGCAAGAAAAGTTGCACGGTTAGAAAAATGCATAGTAGGACGCGTAAAATTGAAAATCTAAAAGCCATGAAAAAATGGTAAAAGTCATCAAAGCAGAAATGTTTAGAAATTTTGTAAAAAGTTTGATTGTTTGCTAAAACCCCAAAAAATAGATTACCAATATATTAATTATAACAAGAGCTTGTTTCCTTTATAAATTTTAAAATGTTTGAGAAATGTCCACAAAATTAATAAGAATTATGTTTCATATATACCTATAAACCTATATTTAATATGAGTCTCAACAAAAATCCATCAATTATTAATAGCACTCAAACGTTCCACACGATGACTAAACTTGGAAAGCTCTCCCATAAGACTATTTTCGATGTAATTAAACTGTCTCACTTTCCCCAGGGGATGGAGAATCATCGACGACTGAAACTCTAGTAACAAATGAACCTGCGGAAGAGGTCAAAGGTCAGGAAATTAAGACTCCATCCCCAGCACCAGTTGATAATGGCAGTCCTGAAATCCACCACATAATGGTCTCCCCTCTGCCCCCCGAACCAAAGAGTCCTTCAAAACCAAGACAAGTGGGAATTGGACTGGACAATCTTAGAAGCCTCGACTACCTCCAAATACGACAGACAAATCGACACATGGAAGGTACGCATTGAGTTAATTTTAGCTTGATTACGCTCTGTTGACTTAAATTATCGCAGATTTTGCCAACGTCCAAAACAACTACGACGTGGAACGAAGGGACGGACAAAAAGTGTTTTTCGGAATTGAATCCACGGCTCCCGATGTGAGGGTAAAAGTTCAAAGTTCCACAAATTCCTCTCAACCATTTGCCCTCAAACTAATTGATCGGGATGATGGAAATGAATTGATGGAAATTGAAAGAAATGGACTCAACGATGCGCCAACTGTAGGTTATGCAAACGTTAATTACTGTCCGTCTGTCTGTCTGGCCTCGAGCATTTTATACTAGTGATTTGAAACTTTGAACGCGTGCTCGCGTTCAAAGTATTCAAAGTTTCTTGATCACTATAGATTTTAAGCCTTCTAGGTCAAAGTCCAACATGCGATGAAATTTCGTTCAAATCTCACAGGGTCGCTTTAATTGTATATAACCAATTAAAATTGCAGTTCGTATACAAACTACGCCTTCGTCGAAAGGAACCTTTGGCAGCGATAAGTCTTCAATTTGGATGGCGAAAATTAAGCCCGACGCTAACTATTGTAGATTCTGGGGGCGGGGCCCTTTTCAAACTGGTTGGACCCGCCGCTGCTTCCGGTTTGGGAAAAGTGGTGGTTGCCTCAGATACTACTTTTAAAATCTACAGAACAAATGGAGATGAAGTGGGATCAATTGTTAAAGATGGAGATATTTTTGCATCCGTCGAAGAACCAATAACGGCCGAGGAAATTATTCGGCTGAACTATGAAGACAAGAGTTTGGACGTTGTTTCCAAAGCGTTGCTGTTGTGTGCTGCCTTTATGCTTGTGAGTCAGATATGTAAAAAAAAAAAGTAGCGGTCTTGTAACCATCCAAATTTGCAGTCTCTCTTTTTTCATCAAATCATAAGTAATGGAATTTGTACCATTTTAATTCATATATAAATACATTGCCTCACCTGTCAGTTAGACGAACGGAAAACATAGTCAATACTTATGTACATTCCAAGTTAAAGTTTGCATCTCCGTCACTTCCTTACACCCAATTGCGTTTTTAATCATCTGCCAAATATCTAATAAACTTTATTTTTCTGCAGGATTTCACTCAACTGAAGCATCCTTCCAATACCCAGAAAATAATCTCTCTCTTCTGCTTAGCATGTCGCAAATAAATTAAATTCTCATCATAATTAAAATCTCATCAATTACACAACTTTTCACTTTTCTGCAATAAATTGAATTGATCTATAGAAAAAAACTTTTGCTTAAAATTGCTTTTCTTATTCAAAATTTTAATATTTATTGGAAGTCCTCCAAAGTACAAATTAAAGTTTGCATGGGATCAATTTCAACAGACGAAATGGAGAAAGTTGGAGAAGTTGGAATTGGAATTTGCTCTAATTGCATAGTAAATGCTTTTCCGTGAAAACCATTTACGAAGCCCTAGTGCAAATTCCTACATAATTTTACAATCTATTGCTAATATACAGGGTGAACCAGAAAAAAAAACATAAAGTAAAATGCAGCTTTGAAGATATTTCTGCGCAGCATTCTCGTAAAATGTTATTTGCATAATTTCCGTTAATTGTCAAGATAATTAAAATTCATGCAGGAAAATGTAATAACTTTCAACTTAAATACTTCAATATAACCAAATGATTCAATTTATCCTGAAATTAATAGCATAGTTAATCTTCTAAATTACATTTTGTCTTATGGGTAATATGGGTAAGTATATCTTTTTTCTAAATTGAAATTATTTTTTCAAGCGTCTATGCATTCGTTTTAATTTAATAAACATTAAGCTGAAGGAAAAATGGAAAAAATTTATTTATATGTGAGTGGGCATAAAATACCTTGTTTCGCAATAATATTTTGTTCCTTAGAATACTTTTGCGGATCTAATTTATTAAAAGATTAGGGTTTATATTTAAACGCTAAATTGCAAAACATGATGAATACGTAAAACAATAAGCTTTAGTTCTTGGAAGTAAAAGTAATTTCCATAACAAATATTAAATTTCCTCAAATACTTGAGAGCAAATCCCACGTACAACGTACACGTGTAAGTACTTTAATAACATTTCAGAAATTACAGAAATAAGGAGTAAAACTATTCGCAGAATCACAAAAACGCTTTTCCTTTGAGCTCCTTTTTGTGACCTCTTTTATTTAAGTCATTGCTAGAAAAAATTCATACATGTGTTTCAACAAAAACACATATTTACAAGTAAAACCAACTTTCACTTTGCCCATGGAATTTTACAAGAACTACATATGCTCCGCATTTCATTATAACTTTTAGATTCAGAGAGAATTGATTTGTGGTGGCCTATATAAATAGAGATAGAGATTGATCCGGGATTAATTGACAGATTGCATTGGAGTCAAACCGAACCCAAATTTTATTATATATGAATAAAAGCCCAGGCCTCAGACAAAACAAAAGGAGATAAGGGATGAAGCCTTTGTATAATTTAATGATCTCCCACTATTTTGATGGACAGGCAGACAGCTCATTTTATCTTCGATTTAATTCCAGGGATCAAAATGTACAGGGTAATGTAAAATTTATATAAGTTTGCATGTTCAATTTAGGTCAATGCCAAGATCAGATGATTTTGTGAACTTCAAAGAAAGCTACAAATGGACACAATTCTGTGGAAAATTCGTTTCATGATTTAGGGCGTGAAATTAATGATATGAATCTAGAAAACACCCTGTATTAATTTTGATCATGAAACAGAACAAAATGTTAAATGTTATGTTTGCGTATAAAATTTTATGCAGGATGTTAAATTACTTTTCCTGCATGCAATCCACCATCAATGAATTCTAAACTTTCAATTGTCATCATTTTCGTCATTCGTCCAGTTACGTCAGCTCTTGAGACAAATTCTAGGGAAAGTTGAGACGCAATTTGCTTTCTCCAACTTCACAACTTGATCTTCTCTTTGAAAGGAGAGCATTAAGAGGAGATAAAATTTGGCATGATTTCCACTCTGCAAAATCTCATATGGATATATAAATCCATAGCCATATCCAATTTCATGTAATATGTATAAAGGGCAAACCAAACCACAGCCTGCCAACAGAATATCGTTTATTTTAGATCTCCCTGTATACATATTTGCATACATTTAGTTTGGAGCATGAAACAAAACAAATGCAAAAGCTGCTGTTTTATGGCGTTACTTTAACTACTGAATGTAAAAATTATATGGAGCTATAGATATATAAAATATAATAAAAGTTGCTCCCATTTTTATCCCATCATCCTTCGAGACAAGTTTTAGACTTTTGCTTTCTCCATCCCACGTCCAAAATTTTATCTTCCAAGATCCTGTTACATTAACAGCATATAAAATTTGGCAGAATCTTACTCTAGCCCATATCAGTATCCATTGCATATAATATGTATGAAAGTATCAATCAGTTAACAAGCTTCCTATTTCTGAAATCTGTAATTTTATGGCATTACTTTAACTACTGAATCTAAATGATGAATTTTCCTACTCTCCCACAGTTTCCAAAAAAAACTGGAAAACTCAATTTGCTTTCTCCAGAATCCCACATTTGATCTTCAATTCAAGTTCGGCCAACAGATAAAACTTATATATTTGGCATGATTTCTACTCTGACCCATATCCCTTTGAAGCATAGGATAAAGGGCAGTCCCTATTATATACCCTTACAAAGGCATAATGATTGGCCATTCATGGAGAAAGTTACGCTACTTCTTCTCATTCTCCAACTCCTCTTCCTTTCTATCTCTTAAAAAGTTAGCCGCATGTGCAGTCTCAAGCTCAAAGTGTTTCTGCCCAGTTTCCTAGCAACACTCGGCTATGGAACTTTTACTTTACCCACACAATTCAGAGCTCAGTCCGTTATCGCAAAGTATCCAGCAACTTTCTCCCTAACCTTTACCCCAATCCTTTGCAAAATACCATGGAAATGAAGATTTCTATCCTCCAAAATACTCTTTCCCTCCTCTGACTCTATTTTTAAGATTAACCCTTTCCAATGGCGCCTCGCACTCCTCTAAATCATTACCGTGAATCTCGAGCATATTGGCGATCGTGGTATCGTCGGTCCTTGTTATTTCTCTTCCCTCTCTTCTTTATTCTAAAAGGGAACTTACTGACAATTAATGCGGCCCCACAGGAACGTGCCTTAAATTTAAATTTATTTCGACAGACGAGACAAGTCTCGTTTTTGGAGCTAAATGAGAACCATGACATTAAAGTGATAAATAATGGTACGGAAGAAGGGGGGAAACTATTTCCCCCCGACCTTTTCACGCTGCAGCAGAGAAGGGATGGGGCAGTGATTTTTTATATTCTCGGAGTTATTTACATGTTTGTGGCTCTTGCTATTGTCTGTGATGAGTTCTTCGTCCCAGCACTTGACGTTATTATTGAAATATTTGGAATCCAGGTAAGAGAAAGCATGCTTAAAATCTCATTTAATTTTCATTAGAATGTAGATAACAGGTTTATTTAACACCCTGAATATTAAGGAAAATAGGACATGAATAGTGCATAAAACAAAAACAGTGAAGTCTTTTTAATCATCCTGTATATGTATCTGTGTAATGTGTATTTACTTATAGTTGGAAAAGAAGAGCATGTAAATATATTATTAATACGTTTACTTGCATGTGGCATCAAAATTGTAAACTTTATTGTCATAGTATGACAATTACCGAAAATGGGGGAACTTAAAATTGGCCAAATTTAGATTACATGATAGATAATTTTGCAAATACTTTACTTTAGTGCAATTTTCCATCAAAAGTTGTTTAAACTTGGCATTTTGATTATATCGTTGGTTGAATAAATGTTAAATTGTGTCGGCATATAATTTTTGCCCAATTTTATGCTATTTTTACAGTATATAAGGATAATACTGCTGTATGTCACCCTGGACACACATGGAAATAAATGTAAGGGAGTATCATGTGTGTCTGTGGGTTGCATAAGAAGACGGATGGAGAAAGTAGATCATGGGAAAACTCTTTCTGGGCTTCTTGCATTATTTTGGGAGATTCACGTAAACTTTCGTGACATAGTTTGGGAAAGGGCTAAATGATGGCTCATCCCACTTGGGAAATGCTTGCAAAAATGCAAAAATGGGCTAAATTGATATTAACTATCTCCTCATATATAGTTTCTGGTTTGAACTTGATATTTTGTGAATTGTGACAGTTTTGGTTGTCATTTGAGATAAGACTGATATGCATAATGTCTGTTTTTTTTAATTCTACACTTTTCTCGTCATGCGTTTAGGAAAATATTTAGATAAAATTATTTATACTAGCAATGTTTTACTTTCTAATGTTCAGATTGCAATAAATAAAAGACAAAGCAAAGCCGATGCATTGACAAAATCCATATTTTTTCTTTCTTTTCTCTTCAGGTTTAATTACGGGCTAGAACATTTCATTTGCATTCTTTATTCTTTTAATTGCTCCGCAAAAAATATCGACATGATTATGTATAAATAGTTTATTACAAAAGTGTCACAAAAACCTTCAAACTATTCACTAACAAACTGGGAAAAATGTTTTGCAGCCTTTAAATTGTGCTACTTTTACTATTTTTAGTAATACGACGTCATTCCATTTTATCATTTTATTATGACAATTAATTAAATTTAAATGACTAACTTTTATGATAATTTATTTTCATCTATCAAATTGTTTTTTATTGTTAAGAAATGCTTTAACAATTTTGAATATTTTTGGTCACAGGACGACGTGGCAGGGGCGACATTTATGGCTGCAGGTGGATCGGCCCCTGAACTGTTTACAAGCGTTATCGGCGTCTTCATTTCTCACGACGATGTGGGTATCGGCACTATCGTGGGTTAGTAAACAGTTTACTAAGTTTATTTAACTATTAAGTAAATTTTTAGCCCGAGTCAGGGCTTACGTAACCAGCGTGTCCGTCCGTCTGAGCACTTCTACAGCCTAAAAGGCTTGACCGATCGTTCCCAGGTTTTATACGATTGTTTATTGGGTTAATTTAAGAGTCGAGTTCGAAGATAGGTAAAATCGGTCAAACCGTTTAGAAATGGTGGGGGTAGGAAAATTCCCTATAGGGTTGAAACCGAAAAGGTCAAAATTTGACCGAATTTGATTGAAAATGGTTTAGTACGATAATTTAGGTCAACAATTACTGATTTATTGATTTCATGAAAAATATTAAAATGGGGACATGAAATCGAAAAAAATGGTTGGGAACAAAAAATATTTTCATCTCAAACAATCTTTGATGGACGTAAAACATGTTTTGAGATCATATAACGCCTCGGAACCCATTGTTAAATATCTAAAATTGGTTCGGTGATTGGAGATATTTTAATATTAATATTGCTATTTTCAATAAATATATGTATAGAGATACAAATCCCTGACTCGGGCTACAGGAACACTTGTCTGAAGGTTTAATATTATGGAGAAAATTATACCTCAAAATGAAAGAAATATAAAATTCTCAAGTGGACAATTACACTGTCTGCTGACTGTGACGAGAGCTTTTTAACGTTGGGATTAAAGTTGTGTTAATAACACAACTTGTGTTAATGTACTTAACGTTAGCCAATTGTCCGCCTGAAATATTGATAAAACTATTTCCTATTTTGTAAACTATATAAACATATAGCTTTCCCCATTTACAAAAATGTCAGTAAAGTGAATGAAATCTTTACCACTTTTAGACAATTGTTTGCATTTATTCAGCAATCTTTTCCCTTTTTGCAATGGGCACTTGCGTACATAAAATATATGAAAGGCATGTCAAAACATTATTTTTTCAATAAATATTCGCTTTTCCCCAAAATATTCATTTTTGACGTTCCATTTGAATTTAAATTTTATGTAACCCAGCCTCTTCATGTCTCTTTACGCCTTACATATTTGCATTTCAAATGTACATTGAATCGAAGGACGTCACATTTCATATTCACACCCTTTTGCATTCCTGTGACGTACAATATTTCAGTTCAAAGGCACGTGTGTTTGTCTAGCATTGTTTGCCAAGGAATTTGACACGTCCAAAATCAAAAGGTGTACATGTCCAACGAAATCTATCCTTTGTTCCAAAATATGCAATTTGCTTTCTCCTATATTATATTCTCTCGTTTTATTCGTAAATGTAAAGAAATGTTTCAAGCTTTTGCTGTTTTAATATAACCAACTCATTATGGGCTTTTAAAGCATAATTAATTATCACTTGTTCTATCGATAATTCTCATCGTTTTGAATCAGCGACTTGTCACTTTCCATTTAAAAGCAATTGGCCCTCTATTTTATAACATCCAAGGTTAAAGATCAATCTTTTGCCCTAAAAATCTCGTTTTTATCATGCACTATTACTTTAGGCTGTTTGCGGTGTGTATTTATTTATATTTGTACTTTGTCTAGGCTCCGCTGTCTTCAACATCCTGTTCGTGATCGGGATGTGCGCGTTATTTTCCAAGACGGTTTTGCACCTCACGTGGTGGCCGTTGTTTCGGGATTGTTCCTTTTACTCCGTGGCCCTCATCACGCTCATCATCTGCTTCTCCGATCAAATGATTCATTGGTGGGAGGCCCTCATTCTTCTACTTATTTACGCCTGTTATGTCACCTTCATGAAATTCAACCAAAGCATAGAGTCAGCTATCAAAAAACTGTTCTACAAAAATCGTGTCACCCGAGTCTCTTCTACCGATCAACTGGTAAACAACATTTAATAACAAACTTTGCTTCAAATTAAATAATGTATGTAGCAAAGTTTTGGATTGATGTTAAGGATTGATGTTCTTTTGGGGCAAGATGACTCATATATCAATTAGTCATGAGTAAATGGTCAAATCATGTGTAAATTACATTCTAGAGTTTTCCCATTTTGAGCTTGACCGGTAAATTTTGAGCAAAAGTTACAAAAAGGCAATTTAAAGAGGTCTGGATGGACAGACAAAGCCGTAAATCTTAGAAACGGTTCCACCCACTAATAATTCAATAAAATATTCAGTTACTGGGTCAGTCTCAATACGATACGATACAATGCAGTGCAAAAATCTATAATTTGGTTTTGGCCTTCTTTGTATGGATTCGTTTGGCTTTTATGGGAAAGATTGAGAATTGCCAAAATATTTTGCAAAGAAAGCTATTTACTGGGAAAGTTGGCAAACAAAGCAGAAATTGAGGACAAAGCAGACAAAAGAACTGCAGGAAACTTTCTGCGAAATGGGGATTAGAGTTTGCTGTACATATAAACTTTGTATTTCGTGTTGTATGGCTGTCTGTCTGATCAAAGCCAAATGTTAAATAGATGTTTGAATTTGACAGTGGCCACACCCAAGGACTGGTCAAAATCATGAAATCTGACGATTAATTACATAATGTGTCATTTTAAACCTTTAAAAATTCTTCCAATTAATTAAACCCATATTTACAAATTTATTGCTTTTGAAAGTCTAAATTGCTTCGCATGCAAATCAGTTTATATGATAAAATATAAACCCAAGCTAATAAATAAGTAAAAGGACATTTTAAGGAACCCATTTAAAATTTAAAAATATTCCAATTAAATTTGAACTTGCATGCATACAAATAACTTTGGTAGGTCAAGAATTTTTAAATCCTTCTGCTAAATAACTCCAATAACTAAATTTATAAGAATTTTAGTTTAAACCTTGAACTCTCCAAAGTACATTTATCAAATTCATATTAAATTCATTTCAATGTAGCATTAAAACATGTAAAGATTAGTCATGCACGAATGTAATAAACTAAATAGCCACCGTTTGTATTTTAAAGTCGCTAATGGTTTATTAAATTTCTAACCACCATCAATTTTATCCAAACTTTGCTACATCCATTTCACCGATGATTATTGATTGTCTAAGCAATTTTCGTTTATTTTAGAAGGGTGTGAACAATGGGGCTTCCAGCAGTCAAGTGAGCGTCCACACTGTGAGCGGGGAAGGAGATTCAAAGCGCGGAAGCGGGAATTTGAAACCGCCGCTGAGTGCTCATGGCCGACGCAACTCCATCCCACTCTTACACTCAGGCACAAAGTTCAGACATGGCCTCCTCCAACTCATGATCCAGTCTATTGACCCCCTGCACGACGGTACGACATTTATATATCAAACTAATTTATATTTTCCCGCTTAATCAGGTCCCAAAATCAGATAATTTCAGTATAAATAAATACACCATTGCATTGACTATGATTATAAGTAAAACATTCATATAATTTTTTAAGATTGGATTTTAAATATTTGAGACAACTAAACTTTACTTTGATTAAATTCTTCCTGACAATTTTGGACAATTGACAGCACAATTTCTGAAATAATATACAACGCACATAAATATTAAAAATATGTGTGTATATGAGTATATGTATTGTTTGTGTTTACTTACCTTTACTAATACATAATGTTAATCAAGAAGAAAAATCCTGAAAACTCCTCATCATTTTTTTGTTTCCAAATCATATACAACGTGTTAATTGACATTACTACATAAAAAGATATAAACTTTAAATTGGAAAAAAACTGTTATGAGATTAAATTAAACACTTGTGCAAAAAAATAATACAAACTGCCATAAAATTAAGCCACTGAATCTTTTACCCATTTCTTTCCCCATTGTGTCAGTAAATAACTTACCTCTTCTTAGAATCGTGCCGCATGAAAAAAATCCATGAAAAATTCACTGAATAACAAAAGCGAGAACACGGGTTTTGCGTGGCTTTACAATTTCTTCTTCTAATGTTGTAGGTCGAGTTGATGAGAAGGCGACACAGTTGCACGCGATTGCATCTTTGAAGGCGTTGCTGGATGCTGCAAAAACGGACGCCAATACAACGGTGGAGTCCAACGCCCGATCGAAGCCCGTGGACGGCGGCCCAACTTCAACTTCCATCCAACCTGCCGATGTCCCCGTCGATGGTGAAGATCAGCTCAATGGAGATGCACCCACTGTACAGGTATGCTTTGGAATCTGTCTCATCTCATGTCTCAGATTCTGATCAGATCTGATGTCTGGTGTCTGTAGATTTTACATACTGAATTTTTTAGCTAGTTATAAGCACGAAATTGGTAGACCTTTTAAAATTGGCACACCGGGACTTTCTCTTATTCATTTAATTATGTTTTCTTACTTAAGCTTATGTTTATAGCTGTTTTATTATAGGTACATCCCCTGTCATAGTTAATTAGAACACAAAAATGACGAAGCATCTCTAAAGAAAACTATCTTTGAATTTTAACTTTTGCTATATCAATATTCACAATAACCGACGAGTTATATTAATTTTCATATATTTTTCCAGGAATTGGTGGCACTTGACGAAGCAGAGCACGAAGCACACGAGCCTCTGGACATTTCATGGCCGAAGGGAAGCATCGGGAAGCAGATCAGTTACATCTGCCTCTTCCCCATAATGATTGTCCTCTACCTGACACTTCCGGACACACGGACCGCTCGCGGGAAAAAGTTCTTCATTTGGGGCTTTGTAGGGTCCATTTTATGGATCGCGGTCTTTTCATATTTTATGGTCTGGTGGGCAGATAGGACTGGAGAAACTTTTGGGATTGCACCAGAGGTAGGGAAATAAGATTATGAAAAATTATGATAAAATGTTCAGAAACGAAAAAAACACATTAAATCTAATCACAATAGATGAAAAATTGTACATTACAACATACTTATCACAAAATGTTTATATGTCAAGAAAACAAATGCAATTTACTACATGTCAAGTTTGACACATGCCGAGATGAAATTGAGTAACAAATTGCAGCCCGAATTAGAAAATTCTCCAAATGTTGCAATTTAGGAACTTTAGACATTTTCTTTAATCTTTAATTCCTTTGTCGCAAAGCGGAATGTACAAAACCAACTATAATTCATTCATCAACCGAATTTTGGCATTTTCATCCATCTCTAGACAAAAGTTGTCCTTGCTCAATCCTCATTGCAGCTTTTGATTATGTCAGCTTGATTAACTTCAAACGGCTTTTGTTTCAAGAAGGTTAAATATACAAGAACTTGGCTGGGGCCACATAATAGAGAAATTGCGTGACGGCTACATTATGACCTCAATAATCGCAATCATCTGGCATTGTAAAACTAAACTAACGTAAGTCCGGAGCTCATTTATCAAATATCAAAACCACCTTTAAAAATTGTACAAATGCTTTCTATCGATTTCCCCCAAAACGTGCTCATCGAACCAACTTTGCCAAATCATCCATCATTTCGTAAACATGAAACTGGATAACTACTTTATACTGAACATGACTTTGTCTGTCTGTCTGCATTTGTTGTTTTTTAACTAAATTTAAACAATGGTCAAACTGAGTAAATTTAGAATGGATTGCAATATTTTCGCAACTTTATTATACTTTGTTTGCAAACATTTTTTAATATTGCTTTCTATCTTAGAATCAAACTAACAATGTAAAGACTTTGGTTACTTTCTTACATTTGACTTTCTGCCAACTTCTTTTGAATGAAATAAAAATGGTTTTGGCCTTGGATGGCTTAATTTTCGTGAATGTTCACAATTGAAAAATAGGGCAATTTTTGTTCCTTAACATACCCAATAATTTATTGAATATATTGTTAAAGGCGATACTAAAAAAATTTTGATTTCAAAGTGTTCCAAAATGATTTTCAAAAAAAAAATTGAAATGACAAAAGATTAATGGAAAATTCTGGCATCAAATTTCGCTTTTGAACGTGGGTATAAATAAATAGTTAAACATTATAGGTATTTTGGAAGAACCGTAGAAATATTGTGTCATCGTATACGAAATATGTTTAGTCTCTTTATATATAAAATTATGCAAACTTTCACCACTTTTTTACAGCCATCAATTTCACCCCCGGTTTTTATTATAATGACAGCCATTAACTAAACACTCTGCTCTTGGGCTGTAATTGAATGCTGCTGGGTAATTAATGCGTCCTTCTCCATAATTAAACTTTCTTTGGACATGGACTACATAATGCTGATGGCTGATGTTAAATGCTAAATTGCAATTGCGCCATGGCCATGCAACACGAAAGGCCACTGACGTCTACAAATGTCATGTTACATACTTATATTACATAGCATCCGGAAAAAATCATCTATTTTGTCAGGGATAGTGAAAAAAATAGAATTTGCATAAAGTATTCAAAATTCAAAATTAAGAGAAAATTATTCACTACTTTTTAATTGCACTTCATATTTTTAGACACTTGAATATAAAAAAAATCCATAAACAGGTTCCAAAATAACTGGTTATGTAAAGTTTCTTATTTTGGATACATCCCAATAAAAAAAAATACTAACGATTTTTTCTATTCTTTTTCTGTAATTTAGATAATGGGTCTAACATTTTTGGCGGCGGGTACTTCGATCCCTGACCTGATAACGAGTGTGATTGTAGCCCGCAAGGGATTGGGCGACATGGCCGTATCTTCTTCTGTAGGATCCAATATTTTCGACGTTTGTGTCGGACTCCCCGTCCCCTGGCTACTCTACACCCTCATCAATCAAAAACCTATCGAAGTCAGTGCAAAAGGAATGCTCTGCTCTGTCTCTATACTTTTTGGTGAGTGTTTGCACATTTTTATTGCAATCAAACTTTCCCATGTCTTTAGCGAAGCAACATACAGTTTTAATCTTACAACCTAAATAAAACATAAAGATTTTCCATTTAGATCATAATATTCAAGGTCAAAGGTCAAAATCTCGACTCAAAAATCTCATCCAGATCGTTTTCAATAAAATAAACACAAACTGAAAGCTTGAAGCTGCGTTCACTTTCCCTTGACGATAATTTATTCCACTTTACTATTATTATTTTCAATTTCAGGGATGTTGGTATTTGTGGTGCTCAGTATAATGATATTCCGCTGGAAGATGAACAAAGGTCTTGGCCTCGTCATGTTTGTCCTCTACTTCATCTTCTTGGGCGTCTCCCTTCTGTTCGAGTACAACGTCCTCACTTGTCCCAAACTGTTCCAGGAACTTCAAATAGCCACAACACCGGATTATGGAAACTTTGGAAACTAACAAAGCATACCTTAAACTTACTCTCTTTATAAATGACATTTTTCTGTAATATAGCTGTACTTCTATACTGGGAAAATGTGGGGTACAATTATTTGACATTGGGTTAAAAATTGAGAAACCAAATTACGCTAGTTTTTGTGTAAAATTGCATCAATTTTGGGTAAAGTTATGGTGCTTTGTGCACAAAATTGTACAAATTTTGTTGTAACTGCACGCGTGACAAAACTAACAAAGTGCGTAAAAATTTGGCCATTTTTCTCTCACAATTTTTACCCAGCCTTAAATAACTGTGCCCTAATTTCTCCAGCATATCTAACATTTATAACTCTTCCTGATTTAATTTAAGATTCAATTAACTATAAATTTATAAAACTTAACTGATATACGTTAAATTTTGTGGAGCGGAGGAAAATAGTTGCCTTATATAAATTACTTTTAATGGTTTACAATATATGTGATGTTACTTTTAATTTACAAAAAAACGAACTAATGACTTATAAAATAAAATAATTGGTTTTTAAATATAAAACGCACAGGTCGAAATTTTGGAAATCTAAGAAAAAATCCGAAATTTCCTATAAACCTGCAACACACGAACATCGCAAATTTAAGAAGACACAGTGAAGATTATTATAAATTTCAGAAATACTTATTAATAGGATTTGTTCACTGATAGAACTGGCAAATTAAAGAGTGAAGACAAAGAGCAATAAATTAACTAAATAAATAATTATTGAAATTTCCTAAATAATTTAACTTAACTACATATATATAAAAGGTTCTTCCCAAAGGGAATATGAAAGAAATGTATGTACCTTTTAACTCCTAATAAATTAAAGCTACATATAGAGTTGTTAAAGTTGTTAAAAGTTATGCAGTAGTCACACATTAACAAGTAGCCAGAAAGAGTTATTTAAATTAAATAAAAAGACTTCAAATGAACTCGTGCACTGAAATGCAGAGCAATGTGCAATGTTACCTAAATAATAGAGAAATAAAGAATTATCAAGTTACAATAAAACTTTTATTGTTTTGCCATTTTCCGTATCATAAAGCAAGAAAGGTTGTGGAGATGCTAAATAAAATAACAAAGATTTGTGGTCTTTAATTTGATTTAGCTTATACAAAAAGCTCTTTTAATATTTTCTTTGTATGCCTGTCTGCAGCTAATTTAAAATTCCCCGCAGAAATTTGAAATCTGGGGTTTGATGTCACGATATTAGAAAATTGATTTTATAAATTGGCGCCATCTAGCAAAGCAAAAAGACCCTAATTACCCTAAATTTGAAATAAACCATAATTTTGAAGAATTTCTTCAAATTTTTTTCTTCAGAAGAAACGTTCAAGAAAAACAACATTTTCTGCTTGGTCGAACTCTCAATCCCCTCATTTGCCAATTACATTGCGTGACAGTCCACTACTTAACTACATCCGTTCCAAACTTGTTTTATTACTTTATTTATGTTACTGCTACTTGTACAGTAAGCCCTAAAGCTATTACAATCAATATAATCCCTGAAATGAAATGCCCAAGAAAAAAACCAATTTCCAGTAAAATTCTAACTTTAGCAAAAGTCTTAAGAGAAAGTCTCATTTTCTTCGTGGCTTTGGCTTTGCTCCAGAAACTGAACCTTGGCCTTCTTTTTCTTTTTCATTCCTTGCGCATTCGGAGGTCGTATTTGCATTTGAGAATTTGCAGGACTTGCATTTGCAGGATTGTTTGGATTAGGCCGCATTGTCACTGGTCTTCCCTGATTAGGCCGTAGAGGACGAGGACGGTTTGGAGGTCTGGAAATTGACATTCCTTCAAAATCATCAGAACTTGAGCTGCTGTGGTGACTTTTACTTGCAGCTTCTAGATCCGCCATAACGTGCTGTTTTACAATGTTTTGCAATTTTTTAATTTATTCGATGAAATTTTTTATTAAAGTTTTGAATACTTGAATCATGCCCATTAGGGCCAAGAGTCCTAAGAGATTGACGGCGGAATAATTAACTCCGTCCGAGCTGCTACTGCTGCCTTTCTTTTTCCATCTGAAGAAACGTGAAAACATTTTGCTTTAAATTATTTATTTAGAAGATTGCGGAGATTTTTAATTTTTAAGTACATTATATAATTAGGTTACTTAAAAAATTGGTTGATAATCGTTAAATAAATTCATTTCTAAATGTTAAACAAATTTAAAGCGTGACGTTAGATGGCATGTAAACGTTAAAATCTTATTTACCTCTCAAATTCCTGCCCATATTGTTCTGGCTGTCTTTTCAAATAATGTTCTGTTCCGATTGGAGTTTTTGTCAGACCGTAATAAGCGGGAAGAACGCTGACGGAATTTTGTCCCTTGTAAGGATCCGATGCAACTACAAACGCCGTGTTTTGCAATAATTTATTTTGGTTCCAATCTTGATTGTCGTTGTAATTATTAATTGCATAGACATCCGACTGTTTTATTTTGGTTCCATGACCTCTTGTGTTCGGTTGATGCCCTGTGTAATTTAATCAAAAGCTTCATGTCTTATTAATTAAGAATTAAGTCGAATCTGAAATGGGATTGCCCATAAATATTCCAGGAAGTGAGGAAATGAGACTTGAATTTTTGCATTAGAAATTTAAAAATGTAGAACCAGGAAATTGCATGAGTTGTGAACATTTAATTATAGAACGGATTTTATAATTTCCTTTTCATGTATTTTATTTATGTCCAGAAAATTGTTGTTCTATGAAATAATTCTTGTACATTGAAATTCAATGATTGAATGTTGAACAAACTAAAATGTATGTACCTTCATAGTTATAATTTTGGAGTCCTAGTTCGGATTTGTCATCTTCCAAATTCCGCCTGTAATATCTTTTGCCTAAACACAATTCTGAAGTAAAGCTTAAAAAGAGGAGAACCGTCCAGCGTCTCATCTTGACAGGATCTTAAAACACCAACTGAAGAGGTACGTGCATTAAGGCTCATTTTGGGCCCCCAAGTTTTATTTCATTTTTTCAAAGTAGTCTTTGGGTAGT
>JAQIXN010000648.1:0-31993 GCA_034698145.1 Proisotoma minuta
CAACTCACTTTTTGTTTATTTTACATCCCACAACTTTTTAAGCAGTTGTATGTAAATATAAAACATACGCCTGCATATTTAGTTCGGATTACATTAAATGAAGTTTTTTTCCAAGTAAATATTTTTTGCATAACTTTCTCCATTTATAGACTGCCTGCTTTCACGTCTGACAAAAATTTCAACTTGGGCAACTTGATTGGATTTGTATTTGGATTTACGTAGACATGTTTAAGCCTAAAAGTGTCTAATGTTTCTCGCTCTTAGTCCCACCCGGGTGGCATTTACTTTACAGCTGAATCGTTTCCTCTGACAGCTCCCAAATTCTAAAGGGAATTTTATAAAGGAGCTAGACACCGTTTTTTAAAAGTTGTGTAAAGTGCAACGCGTAAAAAAGAACGATGAAATTTAATACTAGCTTTGTTTGTCACGTAATCCGAGAAAAATCCAGGAGCCACACGGAATCGTGGAATTTGGGTCCTTTGTGGCACATTATGTTATATTATATTATGTAACAAGTAGAACAATCACGGAATTTCTGTATTTCACTCCGTCCCTCTTGTTTGTACTCTCGTTGTTCGTGATTTGCAATATTGTATTATCAACTTAACACTTGCAACAATATGGACTGAATACAAGTGTTATATTTACCTGATCTATCCTATTTTCGCAAAGAAAACGAAATAAGAGAAAGTGTATTCCCTTGGTGGACACTTACTACTCCATCCCTTTCACTTATGTACATGAAAAGCAAACCAAACAATTTTTACTTAATATTTGCAATGGGATTTGCACTTTAGTTTAGCGAAAATACTTAGAATATAGGATTTAGCTTGAGAATATGTAGTACATGGACGAAAACTGGAAATAAATTAGAAATTGATAACATTTTGCAAAATTGATAAGAGATTATGTATTTGACAGGTTTGCTGAACGTGTTGAAGATTAGTGTCTTGCCACTAATGTAATGTGACATTGATGCCGGTCTGTGATCATCATCTTCCCAAGTCCCATCGGAATCCAGGAAGAAGACAAGAAGCAGTTGGCTCATCTTTTATCAAATCAATCATTTCATTGCACTAACTGGTCAAGACTAGAAGAGAAAGTGACGGAGAGAGTTCTCATAACATATAACTTGGCGATATTGACAGTCACTCACTCTGCCAGGTTAAACTGTAATAGAATAAAGCGTAATACAATTTACACTTCCCTTTGGTCATGAAGAATCTGGAACAAGATAAAATGAGTGACCCTGAGAGGAGAAAGTGTCAGATGATGGATATAAATGTGAACTCCAATTATTGCACAAGATCCTTCACTCTCAATCATGTTTTCTCAAGAGCTTGTCTCCTTCTCCTTATTCCCTCTCTTTGTGTACTGGGTAAGTTTTCTTTAAAAACACTCGTGACCTTTACCATCCTTGCTTATTTTGCTATTTACACATCAAATTCAAAAGTGATGGAATTTTCATTATAAAGTTAAAGACTGTAGAACGTACAAAAGCAATGCAACAAATATGGTTGTTAACAAGCCGATTTGTTTACCCGAAGCACTCTTGAATAGTTGTGGAGAAATGTTTTTGTTATTTACTAGTCATCTACAGCTTACAACATGTTTCATCCTCATAAACACATCAAAAGTTCAAGAATCTCATAAGAAATGTTCTGTGCAAACTTTTGCATCCGATTAACCCATTAAGCTGCAGGAGACTGGAGGATTTATACTTATTTCATTAAACTATAGTTGCAATGTTTTAGGAATCTTGTTTACTTTATTTTAGATTACATAATGCTGCATGGATGTGAAATTTACATACTTCGTACGAGACCACGGATTAAGTAGTATAAATAGTAACCTTTCATGTGTAATGTTAGGATTAACATTATTAAGGTGGAGAAATTATGAGAGTTGTTTCGTTACTTTCTCTTTAGCACGTTTTAGTGAACATTCCTTTGATTTACTTTAGCATACCTTTGTGGCTCAGTGTTATGTTCATTAGAGCTGCTATGTATATTGTTGTAAAAGCCAAGAGAATAATTACAACAAGTCTACAACTAAATATGTTGCGCATAAATTAGATTAGGAGGAAAACAAAAATAGGGAGGAAAGTACATATTTCTTTGTACCTCAATTGACTTTCCCTTCCTTCCCAATTCACATGTGATGTGGGATAAATTGGTCGAGTTTCCATTCGGCTCAATTTAGTTTGTTTAGTTTATTCCGTGCTGCACGCAAAGGGAAGTCTGACTTGACATTTGCTTTAGAGCTATGGATTTTGAATTAGGGTTTATTTGTCCCTTTGTTATATTATATTTACCATGTTTATGCAGTTTACTACAAATGTGCCAAATGAATAAGGTATAGATATTACATTTTGTTAGGGATTAGTATGCACAAGTTGGGATTCTTATGCTGGAGGGTACAAAATATATGCCTAACGTATTCAGCCTTGGATTTGAAGGTAGCAAAGAAAAATAACAGATCTTATCACGTCATCGGGCTTGGAAAATAACTTTGACTACTTACTTGACATAATAGTCAATAAAACGAGGGAATATTATTCTTCTAAGGGAGTGACCACACCCAATCCCCTTTCTCCAGGTATTATGTCCAAATCATAATATTATTATGTAGACTATTAGAGATTAAGGTAGGAGGGGAAGCTGGATACACTTATTTATTTATCTATCTGCATGTTTGACAAAGAAACATTCTCATTTCCTTTTCCAAGTAATAAATCCTAATCATGTAAAATTTCTGAACTAAATTTAACAAGATTGAGGCTGGTAAAAAAACAAGGGAGTCAACTTAAGGATACCACAAACAAGTGAGTTCTTTACTTTGGAAAATTAGGTGGATATGTAAGTGGCTGATGAGATTTTGGAATTTGCATAAAAGTTTTTGGGCTGTGGTTTGAGAGAGAAAGTAAAATAAGCGGTTGGTTGTGCTTTTGGGTTGACTGCGTTTATTAACTTGGAAGGTAGTAAAACAATAATGGGAATTATTCATACTTGTAAAACTGGAGGTTTGCTTTCTCCAAGATACTTCTTGTCACCAGATGAAACGACCAAAGCAAGTTTTGTGCCTACATTTCATGAACCAGAAGCTAATAGCGTGGCGGCCGAGTGTTGGAAAATTAATTACTGTCGGAAGGAAGTCCTTGAGTTTGTAATAAACGAAAAATAAAGTAAATTCGAGCAGCTCCTTTCCTTTTTTCATTCATCTCTTTTTTCATGTCACACAATTAGTTTGAATAGGAAATAATAATATTTTTAGCTCACTTTCACGATCCAAGATTTCTCTCTGATATAAATCAGATTGGAGACCGGTGATTTGATATTTCTCATTTTTACTCTAAGCTTCTAGCCTTTTATTACTTTTTATTTATAACCCAAAGGAGACGAATCTTTGACAGAATAAGAATCAAAACTCATTTCCAAACTCTTGAGAAACTTTATTCCAAGGTATACAAACATTTGATGATTTTTTGTAAAATGGATATGTCCTGGAATAGAAGTCTTTCAACAACGTAATCTGTTTGTAGATGCCGATTCATAAGCGGTTAAGTCAACAGAGGGAAGAAGTGAAAGACTAAATCAATCTGCACTCACTTCTTGTCCAAAATTGGTTTGGACGTTGCAGAAAGTTAAATAGGAAACATAAAAGTTCAATAAAATATGTACGTGATATGTAGGCGTCTTATTCTTATTCCATTCCCTTGGACAATCCTTATATCAATAACATTTAACTTTTAGGGCAAAGGTTAGGAAAAGTTTTGATAGATGCATACAACTTTATCGACATTTGTCATGCGGGCTCATGTGTATTTTTGTGACTGGGATTCCATCACATGGCAAACAAAACATGAAAAGTATGTACGTATTGAGCCTGGGGAACTTTTAGAGCTTCGCATTTCTAGAAACATCATGTAGCCAAATTCATAGTCAGTTGACTTGAACCTTAGCTATAAATGTTATGAAATGCCAATGCTAATTTGTAGTTTTGTTAATGGCAGAGCAAATATTAATTTCTGGAATGTAAGTACTTGAATGCGGGTATGATATAATAAATCAAAGCTCATCCATATTTTCTTTTCAAAAGGGCACTAGAAATTGTGCTATTTTTTTTTTAGTAAATCGACTAAAACAATTGTGTACGCAAGTAAGTTAGTTTACATTTCCAAGTAAAAATTATATATTTGGGATTTTGTAAATGGAAAGTATAATTGAATTAGGGAAAGCAGAATCCACATTGTTGCTAATTACATTTTCTTCCCACGCAGGAGAATGGCATTTAAAACATGACAAGATAAACTGATTTGCATATGTACTCACCCGTGGGAAACGGATTTTTCATCTTTGGTCTCTCACTAATGGTCAAAGCGAGGGAGCACTTTCATCCAATTTTATTTTATGCTTGGCTATTTATTATATTAAAAACATTGTAAAGTTTTTGCACACTTTCCGGATCAAGATAAGATAAGGAGACGGGAATGAAATGGCTATTTTGGGGAAGGCATGTGTTTCATTTCTCCATCTCCCAGATTCATATGCAGACTTTAAGAAATTTGAATGGTAAATGTATTATGGGCAACAAAACATCTCCAGCCAAGATATTGTCTTGTATTGTAACATTCTTTCCACTCAGCCAAACTGTAATATAAATGGGCTCTTTGAGGATAAAAAGTGTAATATTTTCATAGTTCATGCTTTTCTTGTCCTGCGACTAATATATTTCCTTCTCACATTCTGCATTTGGCTCGACCTGAGTTTGGCACTAGTGAAAGTATGCGAGTAAAATATGATGTGGCATAAATATGTATCTTTATTTCATCTCTGGCCACAACTTACAATTTCATACCACAAAACTGCAATTTGTGTCAGCTTTTGTTTACCCAAAATAAATTACTTTAATTCGTGTTTTCTTTTGCAAAAAAATGTGTATAAATATTTGCAAATTATCACGTTCTTTGTAACAATATACTATGCTAATTTTGCGAATGATTGTATCAAAACTTATTCTCTTTCTTGGTTATAATTTATGGATATTTTGTAGAATGCTTTGGCTGCACTTGACTTTTATTATGATGCTGTAAAAATATTAATACAAAGTATAACGACCATTTGAGGTAAACGATTATGGAATGTTGAATAAAGAAAGAGGTCTAAAACGTTTATGTCACTTTTGCTTATAGAAATGAAAGGGATAAATGTGTTGTACTTTTTGTTGAGTGATTTTGTAGAAATATTTGCCGTTGAGAAAATAACTTTTTATATGGTTTAAAAAAATTCAATTACTGACGTTTCTTCCACTTAAATTGTTTCTGTCCATATATAATGATGGTAATGAGATAAAGCTGTATTGTGTAATGTGAGATACAATAATAACGGAAGTTAAAAAGACAGTAAAAATTTCATTTCCTTCTTTCATCTCACCTCACAGAGGCAGACAATGAGAAGGGATTAGGATTCAAAAGTAAAAGCTAAATAGAATATGGCTGCAAGTCATCTCATCTCTTGGTTTTGATGGTTGTACTGTGTGTAATAATATAATACTGCTCAAGGTTCTTCCAAGTAGTAATTCTGGTCACAATAGACACAAAGAAGCCACTTTGGCCAATTGGGATTCTCATTTGCATCACATCTGTGATTTGGCTTAGAAGTCTTTCCAGAACGGGCCATTCCACGAAATTCTCCCATTTACTTCTTCGTCTTCTGTTCAGATCAAAGGGAGAACTCTGCAACCTTTTCCACAAAAGAAGAAGAGCTGCTATTCAAAATGTAGAATTAGAATGAGCATTATTCCACCACCAAAGGGAAGGATAGCAGTCGATAATAATACTCTTGCTATATTTGCACGGAGAAACCCAATTTCAGTAGAAAATGCACAGCATCTTAATACCGAAGTGAAATGGTAACCAGTAATTATGCGGAGGATGCAAAAGAGCTAATAAGTCCTCTTCTTCTTTCTCTGAATATTATACATCCTTTTCATCTGGAGCATCTCCTATTAATAATAACCGAGTTAAGAAGACAAGACAAGAATGAAGCCAAACTAACTCGAAAAGAAGAAGGGAGTGACTTTCTTTTTAAGCTAACAAGAACTTTCTCCTAGTGCATTATATTATATAATTAATAGGGCCACATGTTTAACAAGGGGAGGAAAGAAAAGTGAGCTCTTTTTTTATCAAGGTCTAGTTTAACTCTGCTGATTAATTCATGAAGAAGAATTGCAGGAAGTATCTAGGATTCGAAAATCTCCCCAAAATCGCTATTATTACTTTCTCGTGGATGAAAGAAGATGCTCTTATTGCTTGAAGAGATATATATATTTGATTCAATATTACAACAGATGTCCACTATTGCGTAGCAAGTAATAATATGAAAGTGATGTAACAATGAAAACGTGGAAAGGGAAATAAATGTTTTATGATAGTGGGGAAAGAAAGAATAAAGGGATTAGGTTCCAAATGGATTTTGATGTATTTCAAGGTAATAATATTCCAATAGCAGGAAATGTGACGAATTTATATGGAGAAGGTAGACCTTAAATATACTTACTGTTTTAATAGATGTACGTGATTCGACTTTGACATTTATTTTAAACTTGAGCAAATCCTGTAATCACACTTTCACTCACTTTTCTCATGTGCTCTCTATATTTATGACGCATAAGCCAAATTTAATTTTCCTAGGCTCGCTTCTCTAGCCCAAATTTGAGATATTAATTAATGCAGACGCTTAAAATCAGGTAGTTGGGAAAGATTTCTATACTCATTAGTATGAGTTGTGCCATGAGCTTTCCCCATTATAGATAGATAATCATTGATGTATAGACATTCCATGCAATGTTTGAATGTGAAATGTGTTTTTAATTGCGTTGGACGTAAATCAGTGAAAGCGATCGAGGTCAGTCATTAATTTCAGATAGACACAATGCAGTTTGTGAGGATGACACAATTTCCAAATTACCTTCCATGTATTGGTTGTAAGCTAAATGTAAATGATGAGACAACAAGGAGAATAAGTTTAATGGTGAGTGGGTGGAATTATTGATGGGATTAAATTTATGCTTTGAAAGTTGGCAGTTGAAATGATACATCACAGCACGTCATTGGAAACTGCCGAGATTAAAAGGGAACATGGCAAGCATGACTAAAAATACGGATGAAAGGGAGAAAGCGTGTAATGTGCCACGACATATTACACCATTATGTGAAAAGAACCCTTTCCTTTTGGCCATTTATATTCCACATATTTCACCAAAAACCAAAATCCATTACAACAAAAAATGAGAAAGTAATTTGCTACTTCATGCACCATAACCAAAAATGATGATGAACAAATGACGTGACGTAATTGATGACTCCATCTGCTGCTTGCATTACTTTAAATTAAATTTTTCAATGGAGCCCTTTTCCATTAGTAAAACTATAAACAACTAAAGTTTGTTTGTTTGTTTGTTGTTTTTACAGCCCAACCCAACCTTCAAGACAGTGTCCAGAGTCCGGTTGCAGTAGTTGAGGGGGAAAATGCCCCTTTGACGTGTGTCGTTCGTGAACTTGGAGATGCGACCGTTGTGTGGAAAAAATGGGAAAATGGAAAGTCGGGACCAAAGATCTTGACTGCTGGGGAAACTCGTGTCACTTCTGACGAGCGAGTGACAGTTGTCCACGATCGGGGTGAGTTTTTTTATAATATTTTTTATGAAGAAATGTCATATTTTACGACAAAAATGACATGTATCAGTACATTTCTCTGATTTAAAGAAAGGCGTGCATATTAGTTTACACATAAATAACTTGGAAATAACAAAAGAGTAGTCTAGCGTAGAAGATTGCATCAAAAAATTGATGAAATTGCATAAGAAATTGGATTTGTCTAGAATTTCTCTAGAGAATCTTAAATGCAACAACTTATATCATATCTTCAGTCTACGCACACAACTACAGTATGATTTTATATAATATTCCCTGAAAATTTACGTAGAATTGCTTGTTTCTTATTGTATTATATTATTTAAGAACATACGTTAGTAGCCAGTTTCATTTTACTTTACCTGAAGCTTTTTAAAAGTTTTCCTTTTTGAAGAAGATTTACTTTCACTTCCTTTAGCCTTAGGATGAAAGGTAATAGATGGTCGGGGTTTTTTCTGTCAGAAGACGATGAGTCGTTCGTTCGTTTGGCTGTGCCCAATATTCTTTTCTCTTCCAGCTTGGGTTTGACATTCCACTCCCCAACTTCTCCTAACTAATATTCAATCTCCGGCTTTCTCTAAAATAAAGGAGAATATATTATTGTTATATATGAGCTATGTATATGTGACATATTACCCTGCTTCTTTCTTCACTTTTATTCCGTGGAGAATGATGTTGTCAGCCTGGGAAATGAAATATCCGACCTTCTTCTCATATATCAATTTTTTAACCATTTGTCTCCCAATATATAAAAGCTTGCTAAATAAAATGCATCTGTCATCCCTCCCTTGCATGCTTTGGCTGCCTCCTCATCAGAAGAACAAGTGCACTAATGGTGGAAAGAAGAATTTACAATGTAATTTGGCTGCGGTGGTGAAAGGCGTGGGAGCTGAGAAAAAACAAGTTGGCTTAGTTTACCACAATCATCGTGATCATAAGTCGACTGCCATGCTCTGTCATCCAACTCTGAAGGGGTCATAATGATTTAGATAAAGTAACTTGACTTGTTACACCGGCTGCGTCGCAGCATCCGGAGAAAGCCAGATTGTTTTGCACAAAGTTTGAAATAAGAAAGTATATTATCAAGGCTAATTATTTAGGAAACATGAGTGCCTTGCATATTTGCAACACAAAAGTTTTCTAAGTAGTCGGCCTCAAAGTTTTGTTGCTTAAAAAGAAAGTCAAGTCAATTCTTGTAGAACAAGAATCTACTCTATTTATTTGATGCAACTTTCTTTATAAGTTGAAGTAGACCCTCGAGACCAATTATCTTACTATTTGGGTCTTGGAAGATTAACTTGTAAATGGAGAAAGTAAAAAAAAATGAGGGGAGAGATGCAGGTGGGCAAGGATTACTTTTTATTTGGATTTCCACTTAAACTTTATATAATCCCATAAACCAGTTAATAATGCTGAGTGTGTTACAAAGTTTTTTTTTGAGGGAAAGTATTTACCTACCACTGGGATATGTAATGCATTAAATAATAGCCAGATTTAACTTAACTTAATTGATACAATTTATCCTTAGGACGTAGACAAACATTTTTTTATATAAATATTTTCTACGTGTAATTGGATGAAAAAAACAAACAAATGGCTGAGTTTATATGCTTGTAATTAAATAAATAATTTTACGTTCCCCTCCTGATTCTGAGCTGATTTTGTTTGATTATGTTTTGTACTTTGGTGTGTAAATACAAAGTAGAACATCAAAACAAGTAAACGCTTGGAGCACAACAACAAAGAGTTGACAGTCAGCCACTTCCGAAGAGGGCTTGAGTTAAATGGATGGAATACGGAGAAAGTTTCATCAATGTCTCTCAATGGCATGAATTGTCACGTAATCGTTTAATAGAGCCACTCATGCATTGTTGTTCTTATTATTATTTTGGAGAGTTCTGCTCCATTGTCCTCTTTTCTTTAAACCAGCCACTTGAAGGGAATTAAAGCCGGCTCTTTGTTCTAATGGCGGTGATGTGATACCTGAGCCTAGAGCTGCTTTTAAAATTAAGCTGAGAAACGAAGCAATATGATACAGCTAATGACATCAAGGATAATTTAAATTAAAGAGGACACTAACACTCCTAATTATCTTTATGTTGGGAGGCAAATTATTGCATATTGGGATTTAGAGATGCAGTTTAAAATGTTTTAAAATATTAGCCATGTTATCTTTCCCATTTATAAACTGGAAAATGGAATAAATATGCGTGGAGCGTTTCAAAGGGCGGAAATTGAAAACATAAATTCTTCCTTTGCACACGCTTTCATCCGGTTTTAGAAAGGGAGTCAATTAAAGATAAGTTGACATTTGTATTCATAACTTGACATAATGTCATATTTGAAGCCGGTAGTTATAAATATTGCACTAGAATCCAAAGAACTAGCTATAATAATTTTATTACAATGAAATTAAATGTTTGTTTTTTTGAAATTTCAGGTGGAGATGTTTGGGTGCTAGCGATTCGCGAAGCAATGCCAAGTGATTCTGGACTTTATATTTGTGAAGTGAATACGCAGCCTGTTTTACGGTCATTCCACAATCTTACTGGTAAGTTTCCATTATAAAAATGGAAATTCAATTCTATTGGAGAGCTGATAAAAAATATCATCCTTCAAAGGTCATGAAACATATCTCAATCTACATATTAAGGCAGGAAGTGGGGATAGGGTGACAAAATGTTTAGAGCTTTTATACTTATTTTCTCGTTCCAAGCATTTTGTCCCTGGCTTTTTGCATTGCATGCAACTGCATCTTTGAATCAATACTTTTAAATCTAAATTCAAGACAGAATGTGTTTGTCATTATTTGTAACAGGGATAGAAATTGAAATTACAGCAAACGCCATATGTGGTGAGAGAAAGCATTTTAGGGGACTTTGAATGATTGCATTACAACCCAAATTTATTTACACACTTGTGCACTCAAAATTCAAGATGACAGAATAAAATAAAGGAAATGACACCACATTTCTAGAGAAAATTTCTCTTATACAGTTATTTGATACAATATGTTCTTTTGCAGTCATATCTCTGGGACTTTCTCCGCCTAAACATGGCAATGAGACAACTTTCCTGGTCCCACCTCCAAATGAAGATTTTCCATTCCAAGAATACTCCGAGAGCTACAAGGTTCGTACATTATTTCATTGATAATTGACGCACTTTTATTAATTACACTATCTATAGGGACAAGGTTCCATTGCGAATCACAATTACACATCATGTTGTATTTCCCAAAACGTGTCCAAGAGTTGTTTGGGATTCTGCACGCTTCAATCAATTCTTGATGGGTCTACGGGGGAGCCTTCTCAATGCGAAAATGAATTTCCACGGATCGTCAAGTGTATGGCTGGTAAGTGCTGGTAGTTAACACACTTTTCGGCGACAAATTACGCCCCATCAATTTCCTTTCCCTGATAAGATTTTATTAAAAGCTGAAACTAGACTCATTGTTTAATTTAGTTTATATATCCCATTCCTTGCTTCTGTGACATAAATTCAAATGTACGTGATAAGAAGATGGGATAGATTGGAACATTTATTTCGTTGATAAATGGACATGTCGTAGTTTCATAGTTTTCCTGAAAAAAGCTGCATTTAAAAGATAGGTGAAATGGAGAAAGCCTCTGATGAATTTTGTAGGAAGAAAAGAAAAGCTCTTTTTATTTTATTTGAGAGAAAAGAGGGAACAATGGAGCTCATTCATTTATTCACATCAGAGAAAGTCTACATACCTGGATTTATTGATTTTATTGCGTTATTTTTAAATCCTACAACACCTTTCCCATTTTGTGAACAAAGCAAACAATTTTTGCCTTGTAATAGCGATAAATTACTTTGATGAAAATATTTTTTAAATGTTTTAGATGGCCGAGATCATGTTCCATGTTGCGTTCGAGAAGGTAAGTGTAAAGTGGTGGTAGCATAAAAATAGCAAAGTTTCATTTAACTAACTTATTTTTCTGTTCGTGTTCGAAGGGGTACCAGACATCTGCCAAGATTTATGTCGTGGGGAGTATACGATAGTAACTGATAATGTGAAAACGCATTTTTCCTGCCCAACTTTCATAGAAAGGACGCTCTCCTGCATTGCCGATGGAACAGGCATGTCTTTTTCTTCTTGTCTTTTAATTGCACAGACTTTTCCCCAATTCTTTTTTTATGAATTGTTAATTACACCTTTGAACTTTGTCTGTTCACGGTATTACATAATAATTAGACCAACTTTCAACATTTAGGCAGAACGGTGGAAAATCCCGTATTTCCTACATTAATTCAACTCAGTGATTTCACTCCCAGTTCATCACTTTCACCCGCCGTTTGTAGAGAAATGTGCCAACGCCAGAGTCTCTCGCTTTCTCCGGCAAAAGCTATTAAGTTCAGTCCACCCATTCTATTGTATGAAATATATTTGCAGTTATAGTTCAAATAACTGGTCCAGTTGTAGCCATACCTATGCTCACAAGTTTATAAAGTGACCATTTTCAAAGAGTGCATTACATAACATTACAAGAGAAAGTAACTGCATTGAGAGTTGAATGAGGCAGAAGCAGTTTGATTTATGTCCGGCCACTCTCATAAATGTGGGGATAAATGAAATTTCATTTGTACAATATGAACTCTGGCCAATTTATTAAGGGAGGACAAGGGAAGTGAAAGCAAGTTCATGTTTAGACAACGAATGGACGCTCTCCACTCGGAGCCACATGCAAATGTGGCCCTTTCACCATCTAAGATAGTCAGACCGAAAAATGTGTTCCTTTTGCAAATAACAACCGCAACTGCTGGCTAATGTCAAAAGTGAATTTAATGCGCCATTTTTCTCCATTAATTTCCAGAAATACTCCCAAGCGAGCCGTTAAATGTGGAAGCGGTGGCTGTAAGCCAATCAGCCATAAATGTGTCGTGGGCACCACCATCTAAAAATGCGGACACTGTACATGAATATTCTGTGAATGTGACCACTTTAAGAAGTTTCGATGCCCCTTTCACTGGACCAGGATATGGCTTAGAATCCAAAAGCATTTCTGGGACTTCCACTCCAAATGTTAGCGTAACTTCTTCCATTTCCTCTGTAACAATCAACAATCGAGGGAGCAGTGGAATTGACATTTCATCCGAAGAGAAAGTTGAGGCTCAAATGCAACAAATCAAGGTGAATATTTCAATTATTAATTCTAGATTTAGGGCCAAGTTGGGAAATTGCTTTTCTATTTGAGTATCTTGATTATTAGTGATTGTCAAACAAAATATATTTAATATGGACAATATCTTAATTAGTTTTCGTGAAAATGAAATGTTTGAAAGTGGAATAATAGCTTTGAAATGCGAATTTAGGAGGATTGATTAAATTGCCTCATGCTGTTAACACGATCAATCTAACTCTTTGAATTGCCTCGATTAAATTATACCAAACTCGACCCAATTTTTTCCACGTTTTACAAAACAACGTATAATGCTTTCACTTGCAACATAAGTTACTAGAGACCTTCTTTTGTTGGTCGTTTGGTCGATAATAGTTCTCTTGAATTGAAGTGCGGATGATGGATGTATTTATTCACAAGCAAAATATGGAATCTATACTTTTATGTTTCATATATGAATACGTATATAATAGCTTCCTGGGGTGAGACACTAAAAAGGATTCCCAAATTCCAACTGAGAGCTCATAAAAGCAAATGTCATCGGCCATCGGCATCTCATCGGGTCACTGTGTCATGTCATATATTGAGCCGAAATCATGAAAAGAAACATTGCAAAAATAGAACCGATGGATAAATAATTTGCTAATGACTTTTTTTAAAATTAAATTTCAGGTGCACGGGGACTTGAGTTCTGTATTGATAAGTCATCTTCAGCCTTTTACGATGTATGAGATCTCTGTGGTGGCATTCAATATTCATGGTCGTTCATTACCTTCTTCTTTGATTCGAACTCTGACCTTGGCTCCTGGAATTACTCGGCCAAATTCAACCACGCCCCCAGCTCTACCGGATGTCAAAACTTGTTGTATAAAAAATGGTGTTAACTCGGAAGCGTAAGGAATTATTGCTTTGATTTGATTTCTTCGTCTATAATTAGGATCATCGCTTAATTTATTTTCCCCTGATAATAATCATCTTTGTATGTAACTTTCCCCTCACCACCAATTACAAAAATGTCCAAAACATAGATATATTCACCCAAACAATTGTTCCCAACGGAAAGAAGGGAAAGTTGTTTAATCGGATTTTCTTCATCTTAAATTCTGGAGGGATAGAGCATTTAATTTGACATAAAGTTGGTATTTAACGGAGCGTAACATTTTGGTGTTGTATTGAATGATAAAATCTTGAGAAAGATAGAAACTAGCCAACATTTTTTGACATTTATGTGTTTCTTTTTTACAGTTGTGTGACCAAATTATGTGATCCAAAAAAAGCAACTCTTTTGGAAGTCCCAGATCTGATGATTTGCGCCCCGTGGACACCCCAAGTATTTACATGCCTTGCGGATCAGAAGGACCACACCCCCTGCTGCAGACAAAGAGGGATCCCAGCTCCCTGCACCGACCTCTGCACAGGAAACATTACAAAGCTTGACTACCACTACTTCAAGTAAGAACCCAACTAATTTAATTATTCTTAAGACGCTCAATTATTGTTTGTGGGTTGTGTTTGCTTGGCTGGTGAAAGCAACTAATCCAATTACTACTAGGCTTTCACTCTTTCTCTGTTCATTTGAATTTTGCAAAGACTGTTTTCATTTGCTTTGATTTTGATTTATTCAACAAAGTTGTTTTTATCTAAAGTAAGATAAAGAGAACAAATATCAATCAATAGTAGGTGTACTACGTACTATAATAAAATATAGTAATGGGACTATGCTATCGTTATCTGTTATAGTTTTTCGCTGCTGCTCAGGTGAAATTTTTATATAGAAAATGGGAAAATGTGTAAAGAAAGGAAAAGAGAAAGTGAATTATGAAATCCTTTTGTCAATACTATAATTTACTTTGCCGTTGACTTTAGTTTGCTCAAGTAGTAGAATAAAAGATGGAATTTTATGAGGTGAAAGTAGACTGGAGAAATTTTGTTGACTGAGGATTTAAATTTTCATTGTTTTATTACTTTGAGCAATTCTTAGAAATGAACAAAAGTTGCAAAACTAAAGCTTTTGAAAATACTTTCACTTATGGATTTGTATTTTTTTTGCAGGTGTCTTCGTTACATGCCTGAATATTCCAATTGTCTGATGGCTGGCTATGGCGTGTTACCTTCAGCCCCAACAAAAGTTCGCGTGTCAAATGTCAATGAGGATTTTGCAATTGTGCATTGGTCACCCCCAACCACGCTCAAGGAGACGGTCACCGGATACAATGTCCATTACAGACCGCTCGGAACCTTTGAAAACTTGTACACTCATATCAAAAATGTCCATCCTCCATTCATCATTGAGCATTTGTACTCAAACACGGAATACGAAGTAATAAGCTTTTTGAAGATTTGTTTATTTCATGAAATGGTTTAATTTAATGAGATTTCCCTAATTAAGAATTAAAGAGAGTGTAGATTGATACAAAGTTGGCCAAGTGAAAATGAGTGGATTTGGCAATTTATTTATCGAGAGTTTGAAGAATTAGCTATTCTTGTTATGTTGAGTAGAGAAAGTTTATTTGGCTTCGATGACTTGGCAAAACCATTAGAGCTAAGTATTTATGTGATATTGTATGTGAAACGGAAATTAGCTAAAGAGTCCCAATTTACTACTAAAACTAAAGCCACACAACTCCTCTCAAACTGCTAATAAATTAGAGAAATACATTTCGCAAAGTTGTTTATGTGGTTTTGTTATTTTGCCAGGATTTTCTTCTTTCATGCACTCCATTGATTTACAATGCAGAGAAAGCTCTGTGCTCATCTTAATTAGCGGTGGAGCCAAACTAAATGATTTCTCTTGTTTCCTCAGGTCTACGTGGAATCTATTAATGAGCATGGCGCAAGTGAAGCATCTCAACGAGTTGTCTTCAGAACTTCAAGTCAAGCCGAGGCAAATGCTGAGATTGAAGCCTCAACGGATGTCTACAACGAAACTGCATGTTGTGTTTCCGTAAGTTGCAATTTTATTCTGAAAAGAAACCTTGAATTAAAATTATTGGCACAAGATCTCTCCCGAAAAAATTGAATGAGTTTAGTAAGAAAGTTTGTGAAAGTCAAGGCAAACAATTCAATTTAAAAAAGTTTGTATTCTTCAATATGAGTAAATTGCAAGGAATTTAAGTTTAACCAACTTTCTTTCTCGGAAATATTTATGGGTGACAGTAGAAGGGGAGAGGAAGCAAAGCAATCACATTTAAATTTATTTGAATTTCCCTTGAACGGAATTTTATTTTATCTTATATTTAGGCTGGTCTCAGTCCTACTTGTATGCCCCTTTGTACCTATGATGCATCTATGAGTGATATCCGAACATTGGCGTTTGCATGTGCATCCGAATTCAATACAATATTAAGATGTGCTGCTGGGGGAAGGGATCATTCGTCATGTTGTTCCAAGCGAGGGGTCAGCGATAGTTGTTTGGATGTCTGCAGTGCCCGTGTCCCAGACAGTCTCAAGTCAGTGGCAGAAAACTGTCTGCCTTTTATTGGAAATATCATCCAGTGCTTTGAAGAAGGTTTGTATATATTCATATATCAAATATATGTAGAATATATGTACAATAAACTGAGTGAATTTCTTTGTTTTCTTGATCTAGGAACGGATATAATCCCTGCACCTGTGGAAGAATTTCATGCATTCTTGGTAACTGATTCTTCTGTGGGATTGGGATGGGATGCACCTTCTGGATATAATGTTACGCAATATCAAGTCTTTTATCAATATGTGAACCCTGAGTCACTCACTAAGCCTTCGGATCTCAAATCGGTAAAGGATTTGTATTACAGCTCTGTCAGCTTACCAATAATAACAAACATGACTAAATGTATCCTTTCACTTTGATTGTACAGTTGAACGTCACAGACACTTCGACTGAAATCACGGGTCTTGAGAAAGGATCAATCTATAAGTTCTATGTTGTCTCACAAAACGAACACGGTTCTTCTGTTCCTTCAGCCATGGTCCAAGTTAAAGTTTCTTCAGAAGGTAGGCAATGCAAATTCATAATTTAGCTGATTCGAAAGTTGAGCACATCATTTACAGACATTAAGATACTTGTAAAGTTTATATCTCTTTGAAAGCCCGTGGTCATTAAAAAAGTTTTCAGGTTTTAGGATAACAAGGATTTAAGAGTAAATTTTGGGTCAAGTAGTAAAAAAAGTTTTGTGTCTCTTTTATTGCAGATTTTGATGGGAGCAAGATTTCTGGAATTGTTTCACCACCTCACTCATTGGTTGTGGCAGGACATGGAGCCACTTGGGTCCAAATTGTTTGGCAGCCTCCAACAATTGCCCATCATACAGATAAAATCACATACAAGTAAGTCCCTTTGTTTGATCGGAAATCAAAATTCAATTCAATGAATCCGACCGGATCCTTTTATTTGTTCATTTCAAGTGAAAGTTTGTCTTTGGGACAAACCAAACAAAAAGAAAGTGTTCTAAATAAACAACTTATCGATTTCCGTTGTTTTTAGTCTGGTCCTAATTCTGTGCGTACATAAGCTGTGGAATTGAAATTAAACACCTTTTACTATCAAGGCTACAAGCAAAAGCACAATTCTCCTTTGATGTTGTGACCATATCTTTTATACCACTTTAATTTTAGCCTATATTATATTCTACAAGATTGGAAGAGTGTCTTTGAAATGTCAGCTATAAATGATAAATTTTCATGCTTGACTTGATTTTCACCAGGATCCACCATAGAGGAGTTAAGGAGTCTGAATATCAAGTGAACGATAGTTCTGTGAATTCCATAAATCTGGATGGACTCAAACCCAATTCTCAGTATATTTTGTTTGTGACTGCTTCAAATGACAAAGGAGAATCCCAACCATCGGAAACGTTGATAGCCTGGACTGACCCAGCGCATTCACCGTTTGTTGAGGTAAATAAACCATTGTACTGAGCAATGTTTTTTTTTTTTAAAAAAAAAGAAGAATGTTTGTATTCAGTATTTTGCATTCTTCTCTTCCGATTGAAGAGAAAGATCAAAAGAAGGCATTATTATAAAATTTCCCTTTTTGCAATTGATATTTCAGCCTCCAAGAATCCAACCTTTGAATGCTCTGATTGAAGGAAGGTCAATGACAGTGGTTTGTGTGGCCCTCGGAGATCCAACACCTACAATTTCGTAAGACTTTTTATTTTAAAACTATACCATAAATCTGCTCATAAATTTTTCAGGTTGTACATAAACGGGAAGCTCATCAAACAACAAAAGAACAGACATTTAACCCAAGTTGTGGATAATGTGACCAGAGATATGGATATTGTATCTTGCTATGCGGATAATGGATATGGGGTAAAATATATAATCAAAACCCTGTAGATATGTACATACTGCAAATTTTATGTGTGATTTTTCACCCTGCAGACACCAATGCAAGCAGCAAGAAGGATTCAAGTGGCCCGTTAGTACTATTTTTTATTGCCAATACACAGCTCGTTTATGTCTTTCCTAATGCAAGTTGTTGTGCTCATTTATTGTTTCAGATTCGCCAACTATTTACGGCTCAGAGATAACTTATGCTGCTTTGGGGGATTCGGCAAACATTGAATGCTCTGTTGTGGCTTTCCCCGAACCTAAAGTTGCTTTCTGGAAAAGCTCAGCACAAAGGATTCCAATTGTTAGCGGTGGCAATTTCCGTATTGAACATGTTGATGATGGACCATCAATCCCTCTTTTGGATGTAAGTTTCGTTTTATATATATATATATATTTATGTGCATACAAATACTCGAGATAAACGCGAAAGTAAATCATTTTCTGTATTTTGCAGCAATCAAACAAAGTTAAATACATTTTGAAAATCATGAACGTTTCGGAAGAAAATGTTGGGAATTATTCATGTCAAGCTGATAATGCTATTGGTGAAAGTATCAAGAACTTTACAGTAAAACTTCGTGATTTCAAGGTGAGATTACAAATAGAAATATTGCAGTGCGAATAATGTAAATTAAATTCTGATTTCCATCTGACAGGACTCAAGTATGAATATAACCGAATGTTGCGTGAGAGAGAAAGTTAGTGAAGGTTGCATGGACGCTTGCTCTTTTTTCATGGATATTGAATCCATTTTGGATAGACCGCAGTGCCTTCCTGATTTTGATAAGCTCTTGAAGTGCTCTGCGGGTAACATTTAATAGCTTACATGTTGAATAATAATTTATGTGTACGATCATTGTTACAGATGGAAGAGATCACAGAGCGTGCTGTTCAAATTGGGGCGTCCCTCGAAGGTGTCTTGATTTGTGTAAAGGAGATCCCGTCTCTCATAATCCTGATCTCTGCGTCTTGCAAAATTCAAAACAAATATTTAGTTGCTTCAAAGAAAATAGAGGTACTGTAAATGTTTAATCATCTCTTGTAATTTAATAATTTAAAAAAAAATGACTTTTAAAAGACAAATTACCTGGACCTCCACAAAATGTGAGAGTTGAAATACTCTCGGATACTGAAGTCAAAGTTACCTGGGATGTCCCCCTCATCAATCCTCATACTGCAACTGTATATAGGTAATACAGCGTATCAGAGTTACGGTATTTAGCATTTTAATATACCATTTATTAATCCAGAGTATTTTGGAAACCTGTTGGTAAAAAGTTATCAGAGAAAGTTGACACACATTCAACCAGTGTGAAGCTTGTAAATCTAACTCCTGGAGTTCCATACGAAACTGTTATCAAGGCCGGAAATAACCGTGGCACAAGCATCTTGACTGCCCCCGTTCCTTTCACCACAGAAAGTAATTTTATCGCGTCAGCCAGTACAGGTAATGAGTCAATTGAACCAAATAAATATAAACATTAAACATTAATGTGGATTTTAGCAGGGGGATCAAGCGTAGGCTTGGGCTTTGGAATTGCGTTCCTTGTCTGCCTTGTCCTCGGGGCTGCCGTCGGTGCTGTTTGGTTTATTAGAAATCGTCAATTTGGTTTGAAACCTCCTGGTGCTATTGCCTTTGAAAATCCTTCATATATCAGAGAGACAAATCCTGATAGCCATGTAAGCCTAATCAAGTAAACATTTCTATCTGTACGGTTTGTTAAAATTGGCTATTTACTTTTTTATAAATAGATGAATGGAGATGGTCCTTCAAATGGTTCCTTGCCTAGTGTAAGTAATGGGGTCACAGCCAATGGCTGGCACACAGAGACCCTTCACCCCCCAAGAGCAGAGACTGAAGTGGCCCCAACTCTTTACGAAGAACTTCGACTGGGAAGTGAAAATGTGGGATTCCGTAGACTGAAATGAAAAAAAAATTAAATTTATCTCACCGACAAATTCACAAACAATCATGAAACAAACTTTACATTTCCATTTGTTAGCAATTATAAAGGACGACGAGTTGAATGCAGTGTTTTTTTCCAGTCCTATTTTTGTGACACGTTCAGTTTAAAAAGTAAATTGATCAACCAAATTATCCATTTAGTATTAAAATTGTAGGAGACAATCTCTTCGTCCAGAATTCGATGATTGTATGCGGATTGTTATTTTATGAAAAAATGTGATAACTCATTCGTTTTAGGGAAGTGGTTTGTTAATAGCTATTACAAATAGAATATTATAAACTTTGTTCTTTATTGCAAAGAAATTTTACATTGTTTTTTTTACCAAGTACCTTTGTTCCTTACTGTCAATAGTTT
Organism: Proisotoma minuta; assembly: GCA_034698145.1. Classification (NCBI taxonomy): domain Eukaryota; kingdom Metazoa; phylum Arthropoda; class Collembola; order Entomobryomorpha; family Isotomidae; genus Proisotoma; species Proisotoma minuta. The sequence goes on from JAQIXN010000648.1 coordinate 20,484, forward strand.
ACTTTAATAAAATATGTAAAACTAGTCGTTATATGTTAAGCTTGTTGGAAAAGCCATATTTGTTTGTGTTTGTGCACATAGTGCCAACATTTAATGATAATACCTTATTATGATAAATTTTGTCCCCAAAAATATGCAATTGTTTAATTTTCTCAAGTCATGCGTTTTATTAATTTACCTGAATAATTCCAGTCTTAACAATATAATTAATGTATCTTAATTATAAATAATTATTTAAGGCGTGAGCTATATGCTAAAATATGCTCATGAAAAAGTGCACTCATCTCTCATTGCTGTCGATATCAATATCAAAAACAAATTATTATAATTACTCGACTTTCTACTTAGGTATATGTAATGGAGAAAGTAATAGAGGATGAAGCAGGGGTTTATAAAAATATTATAAGACAACATTTATACAAAGTGTACATACTTCTTAGTTTATAAAGCTCTTAAAATTAGACAGCATTTTGTGATGCATTTGCAAAATAATTCCATTTGTGTATTAAATCTTTATAGTTATTGGTTGCATCTGTATATGAAACGACTGGGAAGGAAAAATGCATTCATTTCTTTTAAGCAAAAATGTTATGTTACATACAACATTGCTGTAATTTTATGCAACTATAATATAGCTATATAATATAGTAAGACAGGTTAAAGCGCAGAAAGAAATAAAAATGTGATATTCAACATCAACACAGAATCAATTAAATCATTCGTCGCGAGCATGATCAATGCATAATTTTCACATCATTAACATTAATTTGACTTAACCTAGCCCAACCTCGTGAAACGTGAACACGGGCAAAAACTAAAATGCACAATGTTCTAAACACTAAATATGCTAAATGCTAACCACAATATTTGCATAAACACTACAGTATTAGTAGTTCACCGGTTATCCTTCACCCGGAGTTTAGCCTTGGTTGATTTGGCTATAGAAATAAGCAAATGCAAATCTTGCAATGCTCAGAATCGAAAGAGTTAAATGTCTATATGTATGCTCAAATAAATCTATAGCCGGGTTGTATTTGGTGTGTCATGTTATGGTTTGTGATATCTAAAAGATAAACCAGATACAACAGGTCTGGAAACAATACAAGGTCAATTGGACTATATAGTAGAATTTGCTGGAAAGAATTTGTCCAGTTGTCAATTTTCAGTTGCGGTTTACGTTACATTGTCAATCATCAAAATGGCTATTCCGAGTGTTACCCTCAATAATGGAAAGAAGATGCCAATTTTTGGATTGGGGACATGGGAAAGTCCCCCCGGCGTTGTAACCCAAGTAGTCAAAGATGCCATTGACCTTGGCTACAGACACATTGATGGGGCATTCGTATACCAAAACGAACATGAAGTGGGGGCAGGGATCAGGGCAAAAATTGACGAAGGAGCAGTCAAAAGAGAAGACCTCTTTGTGGTTAGCAAGCTTTGGAATACGAAGCATCATCCTGGTACGATTAAATACAGTTTTTTTTATGTAACATGGATTAAAAAAATGATTATAATAGATGATGTTGTCCCTGCACTGAAGAAAACTTTGCAAAATTTCGGGCTTGACTATCTTGACTTGTACTTGATTCATTGGCCCGTTTGCTATAAAAGAGGAGATGAACTATTTCCACTTGACAAGGATGGAATGTTCATTGATGCAAAGTTGGATTATGTTGATACCTGGAAAGGTCAGTTAATTTTATAGGCTATACTAATTGCATGAATTGTTGATTAAAATTGCTTATGTACATGTATTATTTAGCTATGGAAGAATGTGTCCAACTTGGCCTTGCAAAATCTATTGGCGTCTCAAACTTTAATTCTGATCAAATCAGCAGGATTCTGAATGTGGCAACAATCAAGCCAGTTATAAATCAGGTAAATAAAATATATACAAATTAAATGTTTTTACCTGTTTGACGTTTATTTACTTGAAGGTGGAAACCCATCCCTATCTTCCTCAAAGGAAATTGGAAAACTTTTGCCGTTTAAAGGGCATCTTTCTCACGGCTTACTCTCCATTGGGATCCCCAGCAAGACCTTGGGTGAAATCCGATGACCCAAAACTTTTGGATAATCCAAAGCTTAACGAAATTGCGAAAAAGTATAACAAAAGCCCTGCACAAGTAGTGCTTCGTTGGGTGGTAAGAATTATAAAAGTCGACTGCATACTTCATTTGTACAATTTACGTTATATCTTTAGATTCAAAGGGATATTATTGTCATCCCTAAAACTGTGAGCAAGAATCGATTGATTGAAAACAAGGACATTTTTGATTTCAAGCTCACTGAAGAAGATATGAATGCCATTTTCTCTTTGGAAGGTCAAGCCGTTACGGCAGAAAATGGATCAAGAGGTTGCGCCGAACTGGCTGCAAAAAATAACACATACTACCCATTCCATAATGAATTCTAAATCCGACGACATATAATGTGCAAAAGTAATAAAGTTGTTATTTTGAAATACCTTATACTTGTGCCGAAATGCATTCTTTTAATTCATGTGCCATAAGTTTGGATTGTTGTTCTTAAAACGAAGTGGATAAAAATCGTGATTTTGGCAATGTTAAATAATTTTATCCGAATCCCTGTAAACCAGCTCATCTTTTGTACGTGACCAACATTAAATTAGCTTAGACAATGCATGAAGACCCTTTATACTAAATAAATCCATATTGACCACATAACTTAAGTTCAAATCCTTGTTCAAGATTAAAACCCGTAACATAAAACAAAAAAATATTTACATTTATTGTCTCGGCATTTTTTATTGAAATTCTATGCATGTATTTTATTTAAAACTATTAATTTAAAAATTTAAAAGCTTTATGTCTGTGACAGGATATCACATAAAAGTTTTAAAGAAACTTCGATAAACTTATTATAACTTTTTTTAAATTTAAAACGTAAATTCCAAATACCAAAACCATTCCAAATAATTTCAAATTAAAAGTAAATGGTTCCACTTTCTTGATTTCACCGTATTTTCCATTCCGTTTTAAAATATGCAATAAACAATTAGCTTGCACCGTGCTATTAATTTGCCATATTGTTTTATGAAATGAAGCTCAAACGGTCAAACACGCGAAGGCTCATTAGAAGATACCGCACAGCTCGGAGTGTAAAAGTTTTTGATAACTGGCAAAAGCCACACAGATTTGTTGTCTTTAGCTTGTTGAAGTATGAGAATAGACTATGAATGTCTCATTTTGCAATTGAAAAATAATTTATCTCAAAGCGGTGAGATGAAGATGAACCCTATAATTTTGGCATAAAACGGCATAATACCGCTTTAATGAAAATTACTCCCGTCATCATCATAATCATTATTACCACAAAGTAATCACTTTCATACTTTAAAGATTTTGTAATAAGCATGAGCAGCAAGGTTATGAGAAGAAACATCAAAAAATGAGAAGCAGTTTGACAGAATACAAAACTAATCTCATCTCGACAATATTCCATTGTTTTCAAGTGCTTTTCTTGAAACAATTTAAAACCCTTGAATTTCTCGCCATCATGGTAAATTTTAACCAGTGGTTAGATTTATATAGATGGTTCAGATTCAGCAGCAATCTCTGAAAAAATATTATAAACCCACCCATTACTGTAATCAAGAATACGTGAACATTTTGCTGATTTCTGGCAAAACTAATCTTTAATTGTTATGTGTGTCTAAATCTTTCTTGTCTTTGCCAGAAGATGAAAAATCATATTTTATTTTTACATGTCAGGTCATCTTATATAAAATCGGCTTCTTCTTTCTCTTTATGTTGTTGTCTCTGCACAGCACGCGGCTTTGAAAATGAAGTATTGTGTATTTGTCAATTTTTAATTAGCTTCCCTGTTCACTTGTATGATTTTTGAAAGAAATTCGCCTCCTTTTGAATGAACTTGTGGATGAAAGACGAATAATAAAATATTTTCTTTAATTGTTTTCCGGGTGTATTGTGGTTGGTCTTGTCGGGAAAAATAAATGTGATAGGCTGGTCAGTGTCAGTGCTGAATTTAAATTAGAAATAAAAATTCAAGAGATGAAAACTATTTAATTTATGAGATAGTAATTACTAGCAGAGCTGAAGTTCAACTTATTGGCATCCTGTTGAATGCATAAGTAATGACGAATCTTACATAAGTAGAATTAGCCAGGAGCCAAGGTGGGTACTTTTGGAAACCAATTTGGAATCAATTTACAAAAGTTACAATGGGTGAAGTGGCATTAATTATCAATTACTTTTCAAAGATTCTACATAGTACCTGTCACATTTAGCCCTTAAATCTAATCAATAATATTTCTAATAAGGATTGACTATTTTCGGGGTGGGATTGTGGATGAATATTCATGAGAGTCGAATAGAAGATATATTTTTAAGGTGTTGAGGAATCTTTTAATCTCAACACCTCTTTTAAATTAGAAGGTAATCAATTAAAATTAAAGATGACAATGACAATTAATAAATTTCTTTGTAATTTTATTTACGAACATGAGCAATTACTGCGGCCTTAATTTGAATACATGCAGATTGATGGAATTTATTACATTGTAATATTGTATTGCTAATTTTGTCCTTTTTAGGCACCATGTCAGCCCTAATTAAGCACAGGTGAAATTTCTTTTACATATATACTTACATTCTTGTATTTATTTTATTTTATTTGCTGGGTCAAATTAGCATGAAAACTTTCAACAGAATGTGACAGAGAATGTATTAACAAAATTTACGTTTTCAATTATGACAAGTGGACCAGCCTCTTTGCCATTTGTAGATTGAGATTATTTATTGTGTTACTTTTTTCGTTTTCTAAAACTTTGCCACGTGGACCAAAGTTTTTCTTTGACTCAAAATAAGTCTTTTTGAAAAAGTCCAGCTATTCAATTATTATTACAACAATCGCAAATTCCAAACTGTAAAACAAAAGGGAGGATGAATTCATGAATTTATAATAATTCCATGCAGATGATATATATTTTGTCGAGTACCACAAAACGAGATCCGTTCGCCATGTGTGGTACTTGGTGTTAAATGCCGGTATGTGGTTCGTGAAGATGATCTTGACTATCTTGAGGATGATGGGTGTTCCTCGTTACGCACTTATGAATATGCTTTATCTAACTGTACATTTAACGATGAAGATGAAGCGGAACAAAATTCAAATTAGAGATTTTAAACGTGTTAAATAAATTGCAATAAGAGGAAAGGAGTCAATATTCTAAGAACATGAATGAATAAATAAATTGCAAGTGTTGCATTTGTACTTGGACTGTATAAATTGACCAAGCTGCATAATATTGAGGAGTTTGTTTGATCTCATGCAAAGAATAGCTTCTGGCTCAGACTGACATTTGATTGTTTGCTGAATGAAGATGTTGACAAGCTTGAGATTTTGGATGAAGTGCTCTCTTGTTGTGTTTTATGAATGCTTTCAAAATTAGCAGCAACAGAAAAGTTCTTCAAGTTTGCAAAGTGTCATTTCATTCATTTTCTTTAACGTTGTCCCATTTCTCGGTCCACTTTTTTAAACAAATCGTTAACAGATATAAAAGAAGCGTTTTAAATTCGGATTAAATTATATGCCTGTCATTCATTTTCTTTGTCAATTGTAAAGTAATGTAGAGGCAACATGAGACATTTTATATAACGAAATGACATATTGAACACAATTGTGTCTATTTTGGACAAAGAGATAGTTATCAGTAGTAAAACCGGAAACAAAGCTGGCAGTGGCTTTTATAGCTGGAGACAGACGGAGGGCGACTTCATTCTTTAATTTAAAGATCAACCCAAACCATCTTTTTTCCTTTTCGTTTTTTAAATGTTCTTCATCTTCACTAATTTTAATAGTTTTATTCTCTTGACTTTTTCAAGGGAAAGCCGCTGTCTATAATCTTTGTTTTTGCCAAACTGGGAGATTATGTATTTTACCCAACTGCCTTTTTAGGTGCTAAGATAATGTCCATCTTATCCAGGATAAACGCACTTTAATGACTCCCCTTTCTTCTATGTATGTTTATATGTAAATTTGACTTATTTTCTTTAAATCCACCCAAGACGATTATCTCCAGGATTAAACAGACAAAGGGATGAATAAGGTGTAAAGAGTGGGTTTAAGATCTTTGTAAATCACTCACTCATCCTCATTCCCAAAAAGACTTTGTTGCAAAGCATAAAACTTTATCTGCCTTGTTCTCAATACCTGAGATTAGAGCCCTTTCACACCATTAAAGTACAAAACAAAAGATAAAAGTGAGTTTTGTTTTATCATACAGTAGTGATGTAATTTTAAAAGCTTCCCAACTATATAACTAACCTTCAACAAATATGCAAGTAAACACATTAAGAATACATGGTGAGAGTGTATAAATGAGTATTTAGATTAGGAGAATATATGGAAGACATTTAAATGTAGAAAAAGTTGCTATTATCTAATTCCCCAAGGGAGAGAGAACATTCGCCTGCATGCCGTCATTTACTTATTCGTGTTGTATTTTGTATTTTAAAACTTAACTCACCTGGCTGTACGACAACGTACAAACTTCTTTTTAAAGCAACAGTTGCCTTTCAACCGCTCTTCCCTTCGCATCGAATCGTCCAACATAGATACTCTTGTATATTATTGTTCAAGAAAAACGCAGCTTCCGACCTACACTAAAAAGCCAAACTCTTTTTCCCCTGAATTAGAATCAAATTGCATTGTCATTTTTTGTAAAGGAATTCAGCAAAGAAATTGTTTAAGTTTTTACTCGAGTGTAATCAAGTAATCGCAGTCTCATCTCATCATCTCTCAGTTTGTTTCTCTCGTACATGTCTTAATCTGATTGGATCTTACTGGATTTACAATTTGAGAAAAAATATCGAAATATTTAGATTGTAAACAGTGATTCAGTGGTTTGAAGTGAAGTGAGACAATTTTATTTATTTTCAAGCCGGTTTTCTCTCTGCTTGTCAATATGGATGATTTTGCGTGATTTTTGCATGAATTGTGTTCATTCGTTTGTAGAGGCATTTGTTTTAGGCTACACCCTGAAAAAAATTACTGCTGCTGATGACTGATCTTGGTCTAATGTCACAGTCACGACTCAGATAATTCAGATAAATTGTTCCGATTGCTGCAGATGAGTGAATTTGTTAGAAGATGCAGTGGATTTCATGAAGAGATAAAGTGTCTGAAGGAATAAATGTATAAACTGGAATAATATAAACAAGCAAACAATGTAAGTATATTAAAGCAAAACATTGCTAATGCATCGTGATATGGGGCAACTGGTTGACTATTCTACCTGTCTAATTAGTGACTCAAGTTGGTTCATTAATTAACGAGAGAAAATAATTTAATTTGCTCTTCCACGCTACGTGCATGTTTTAAGAAAAATGCGAAAAAGCCTCGGGCATCAGTTTTAGAATGACGGGTGATAAAAAACGAAGCAATTATCTGCTCCTTACTTCCTTCGCCTGGCTTCCGATCAAACATTGTTGTATTTTAAGAACCACACTGCATATAGCCACACATAAAAATATTGACTAGTACTTTTGGAACTTGAACAACATTCACATGCATGAACACACATTGTTGCTTCAAGTGCCATTTTATTGCCCTGTAAAATTCAATCAGTCATAAAATAGCATGAAATTCTTTATTGCACGACTCAAAGTAACTCGATTAGTAATAACTAATGGGTTTTCAAACGATTCAGCAGATTGAGTTTAAAGCGATAGGACAAAAAGTAAAATTTAAAACTGCAGCAAACAATTCCGACAAACATAGGAAAACAAAGGGGTAGTATATAGAGGAAGTTAAATTACGTAAAACGTGATTTTTCTTTTTAAAAAAGTGAACCCGTTACAAGTTGCTTTACATGAATGTGGATTTGAATGGTATGAAGTAGCATTTATTTATGGAAGGCTCATTTCATAAAACATAACTGAAAAATAGAGCAACAAACCTTGAAATAAATAACGTATAAAACTCATAACAAAACGCAGCAAATTCATCATTCCCTGCACCTACATAGAAATAATACAAGTATAGTAAATTCTCTTGCCGTGGTTCTGGACCACTGCCTTTATTTTTACTTTGCGTAATAATTTTGCTTTTCTTTGAATCGAAAGGAAACAAGAAGAGTTATTGAGTTGGATATACATAATATTCACCGGAATCAGTTTAATTACAACCTAATTATACATAATCACTCATACCGTTGTTAACCTTAGCAAATAATTCAATACAATAATGGAATTGTTACAAATTTATTAGGTGAATGCATCGAATCTTTAGCATTTTTCTTCTGACGCTTTATTCAAATCCACAAAAATTATACACGTAACAAGCTTAGTGCAGCTAATCATAATTTTCCCACGGATAAAAATAAAAATATTCCCCGACAGATTTTTTTTCGTTTTGTTATTGTGCATTGTTAATGTCATTTACAAACGAATCATTCTCATTTCTCAGACTTCATTTGAGTTGATGGAATTCACACATGTACAAAATGATTCCACGTATCTCGGTCCATTGGCTCTGCATGAAAGCAAACTTTTTACGGATATCTTTGGCTGGGAAAATTAACTGTACTTTGCAAGGAACTATATTAGAGCAATGCAAAGTAATTCACTTTTAATTTTCTTGTATATTACAGAGCCAAGTGATAAGCCAACTGCAAGAAGATTGATGAAATGATTTCTGGCCAAAGAAGAAAGGAGGAACACACAATTTCATTTGGTTTGATATGAGAAATTCTGAATAATTTTTCTCGTCGTATATTAAAGCGTTGTTTCCTGGCTTGAGAAAGCGATGACAGTAATCACTGAGATGATTAAATAACATGTGTCAATATGTGGATTTGTAATTAATACAAGAAAGCAGAGAAATGTCAAACATATTAATAGAAAGTGAAGTGATTTTGTTGATATAAACTTTTGGATGAGATAATATGAGACCCAACGGTTATCCAAGAGGAAATGGGACATTGCCAAGTAAGTGGTTTCTGAAAACATCATAAAATTTACACTACTATAGTACAGTCATAAAATATTTTAATGGCAAAACTATCGCAATTTGTGTTTCATTGCCAGCGTGTAATTCTAGGAATTTAAATTGAATTAATAAAACCGTGACCTGAACCTAGTTTTAATTTAGAGAAAATGGTAGTCTTCTCAAATTGACCATTGCGTTCTCATAATAAACGTTGCAACAATAAGGGATGATTTGATGATGAAACAATTTGTGCTGAGATCACGGATTCAAACCATTTTTTTTTCTTTTGTAATGAAAATTGCAAAAATTGTAAAACAAAAAGTCAAATCCTTGAACTGATTTTCCCACAAACTATAAAGAAAAGTAAAAGCAGAATTTGTTTGATTAACTAGTAATTGTCACTACAAAAAATAAAAGATTGCAAAACGGTCATTATTGAAAAACTTCAAACTAACAAGCTGCCAATATAGTTCAATAGAACAAACACTTTTTTTTTTACTATACTTTGACATTTTTCTTTTTTTGTAATGTGCTACTTGACAAATGAATGGTTTACAAGTGTTTGATTGTTTGCCATTTGGTTTGGAACTAATGACTGTCTCATCTCAAGTTTTGTTACTCAATCAAATCCCTGTCAATGAGATAGAATCCCTTTAATTGACAAGCAGTCTATAAATTTTTATAACCCTTTTTTTCTTTTCGTGTTCAAAGTGCGTGTGCCAGTATAAAATTGAGTGTGGCAAGCAATCGACATTTTGAAATTTATTGTACTTTAATTGATTGTCCATATCCATCACTATCAAAATTTATTAGCTACTAACTGTTAGATGAGAAATTATGACAATTCAGATAAATACAATCAACAATAAACTTTTTGTCGGATTGTCGTGGACCTCCTAGTCTACAATCCTAAATTTAACCATTGGAACAGGAACCTCGGCATTTAGCACATTCAAAGATACACAAAATATAAAATGAAATATCTGTGTCAAGCAAACTGTCTATAAACGCAGACTATTTTTATAAATTGATTGAGCATTCATGAAATTGTTGCCCGAGTCTGGCATTATTATCATCATCCCTCATTACATTGTAAAATTTAAGTAAATAACCCCCTGCGTCCACATTTTAATAAAACCCACAAAGCACGAAATAACCATCAAAAATGTTTGAATAAAGAGATAGAGACTTGGCAAGTAATTGTTATTTAGATTTAAACTGATTAACCATTTATACCCCTAAAGTAATAGGATTATTATTAAAAGGGAAAATTGAGAGGGAATTTGTCTCTTGAATTTTAAGATGCATGTACAATGTAAAGTACCGAAAAAAATTAGTTGAGAATGACGATAAAGAAGATTAACATGTTTATTTAAAAGGGATGAGTTGTGAGACCTTTTGTGTGATTAATGTGATTATTTTTTGAGTTGCAATTATTGTTAAAATGAAGACTGACCTCTCTCACAAATAAAAACTTTTCTCATTGCATGGATTTTGAGCTTATGTACAATACCAAAAGGCTTGTTGGTGAATTTTCTCGCTTGGATTGCATTCGTTTTGTTTTTCTTTGCATGTATTGGTTTCATTTAGGGTTGAGACTGATCCCGTATCATTATTATCAAGTGTAAAAATGGGTTGGCCTGTGATTGTCGAAAGGGCAATTAAAGGAAGGATGAAACAACTCTTTAATGACAATTCATTTGGAATTCCTCCTCCTCTTCTTGGCATCCTTACAAGGAGAGAAATTAATAAATACTCTCAAAAGATAACACAAAAGAGGATTATTCTTCCCAGTGAACCGCTTCACACGATTTGGGATAAGTAAAACACAGATCATAAAGCACAGAGGAAAATAAATATAGTTCCAATGAATGAGGAAATGCCGATCATGAGAAATTTTATTAATGATAATAAAGAATCCTTGTTGATTGTGCTCCTTTGATGGATTGATTGATGGCATGCAGAGAAATCAATCGATAGAAATATGACATGTGGCGATATCAAAGAGGATTTTAAAAAGTGTAGAGATTGCTTACAGTAGCACTTTTTGAAAGGCTGTCATAAAATAAATAGTAGTAATTGGCTTTGTTCTGCATTAATTGCGATACAATGAAAGCTGTTGTGTATAATTTCATAAAGACGGCTGAAGAAAGATCGTGTTTCTATTTAAGGAAGAGATTACTGACTTATGACCTATATTTTAGTTGCAAAATTTAAAATCTTTTTCAGTGTCCGTCAGGCACGGTAAAATCTAGGTATTTAATTCCGGGGAATTAATTTGTTTGCATGTTACAGAGACAGCTTTGCATACATTTGAAATTGCAAACGGATGAATGCAATTCAAGCATTATCTTCAATACCGATAAAAGAAAGAAATTGAGGAAACTCTTAATAAATTTAAGTCACGTTTAATTTTGTCAGGTGAATCCCCTGATAATTATAATTACTAGAGTACATTCTAAATAAACTCTTGGTAAACAGGTGTAAATATGTAGCGGAGAGTTAGCTAAATCGTGCTGATTGTGACATTTTTTGAC